>CAAKHF010014619.1:0-15758 GCA_901007745.1 Hippocampus kuda
CAACTGAACTCAGTTTTGCTTCCGTTGCCTTTTTAAAAACGTGTTTTTAGCGTGTATCCGTATGTCTTAGCATGCTACCGTATGCTTCAAGCTAACGTGTTTTAGCGTGCGTGCACGCACGCCGTATGTTTAAGCTGGCGTATGTTTTACCACTGTAAAACTGCGCCCAATGAAACAGTGCGTTTTGTCTATGTGTAAAATACCAAAATAGCACCCGTTAGTGAGACTGCGCCCAACAATACAGTGCGCCGAATGGTCGTGAAAATACGGTACTCGGTGCAATTTTGCTTATTTGGCCAGTTTTAGTTTTAATCAGCAAAGTCCAACATTTTTTAATTGTTCCTCTGTGTAATTTTTGGGACTTTTTTTCTATGGGCCGAATTTTGGATGTCGCTCTTACTATGTATATGGTATATGTTTATAAGGGAGTTTTAGGAGGGAGTTTGCGAAACTTTCTAGAGTCGAGGCACATTTTTTTTCCAAAATGAAAATCCCACAGTATAATACTAAACTTCATTCATTTACATTCATTTTCCGAATCACTTTATCCTCACTAGGGTCGCGATGGGTGCTGGGGCCTATCCCAGCCGTCTTTGGCCAGTAGGTCGGGGACACCCTGAATCGGTTGCCAGCCAATCACAGGGCACACAGAGACGAACAACCATCCGTGCTCACACTCACACCTAGGGACAATTTAGAGTGTTTAATCAGCCTGCCATGCATGTTTTTGGAATGTGGGAGGAAACCGGAGCACCCGGAGAAAACCCTCGCAGGACCGGGGAGAACATGCAAACTCCACACAAGGAGGCCGCAGCTGCAATTGAACCTGGATCCTCTGCACTGTGAAGTCGACGTGCTAACCACTGGACCACCAAATACTAAACGTAAGTGTCACAAAAAAAAATTGTACACTATATCATGATGTGCTTGTTTTAATTCATCAAATTTACTTGGTGTGAAGAGTGGCTGTGACTAGTTGAATACAAAGCGATTTTTCTTTTGGATGAAACAGGTCGAAAAACACATTACGGTAATTGGAAGCGCATTTAAATCTTCTGCCTGTCATTGTAGGTCATTGACACAGCTAGAAGAAGAAAGATACAATACTTGTAGGAAATTAATAATATATATTTTTAGACCATATAAGTGCAAATGGATCATTTCCCACTTGATGAAGTCTCAGGTTGGGAATATACGGCTGTACCCAACTTTGTGTCCTGTTCGAATTTCTTTCGCCAGTCGACAAGACTAGCATATTCACAAAACAAACTAAACATGCAGCGTCATGTGTCTCAAATGTGGTTAAATCCAACAGTAAGAAAATAGCGAGATTGAGCAGGTTTAGTGTTTAAAAAACAAAACAAAAAGGGGGCGGGGGAGGGGGGAAGGCCAAAAGTGTTTGCATGTATATACGTGTGTGTGAGTAAGCGCTACCTGCTGAGTAAATGGGGTGAAGGGCTTGCGGAAGACGGCCAGAAGGATCTCTGGCAGGAGGCTGAGCACGATGAGTACGATGATGACCAACCAGGCTGACAATGAACTCAGCATGGTGGCAAACACAAAATACATACGCTGCTGCCTCAGGAACGGCCTGCGAGAGGGCAGAGGACACAAATGTTGACACCTCGCTGCGAGACACAACGAGCCAGATCATCTGTTTACCCACCAAATAATTCCACCCCAGAAGAAGCTGAAAAGCACGTAAAAGGCAAGCGAGCCCCATATTACAAAGTGATTGATCCATGTCCAGTGCCGTGTGTCCAGAGCAAGCTAAGGGGAAGACCGCAGACAAAACAACAAGATGAAATATGTTAGCACTTTCCTGCTAAACATCTTCGGTGTATGTTCATCACAGCTAGGATTCACCTTTAGTGTGACAGTGAAGACGAGGACAGTGAATACGATTGTGCCATATGACCAGTTCCCATAAACCTGGATGCAAAGATAAACAGAGCGCGTGAGCTCAGAATCACAGAGTACAACAAAGGCGCCGGGGAGCCGAAAACAAACCTGGCCGTCATCTTGCAGGGCCGAATTTCGAAACAAACATCGGACACCAAAGAAGAAGACCAAACCGTGGAAGACCCCCAGTAACGTCCAGTAGAGGAAGGGCCTCCATCGCAACATGGCATTCTTGCGAATCTCTCTTAACAAGACAAAAACACCAGAAACAATTCACTAAATTGATAACGGCGACATTTTAGATATTCTCTGCTTGGACTCACTTTTAATGCATTCACAGATCCATTTGCTCAGACCATGGCATGGTCCGATTAAAGTAAAACTAGCCTTTGGAAAATTTAATAATAGACCAGGTGGACTAGTGCAAGTGAAATGTTTGTAAGTGCAAAAGCCAGTCCACAGCAAATAAAGGACACAACAATAAAAACATTTGGCACTTGTCACATCTGGATACACCGACTTTGCCTGGTGTGATGTTTTTTGAGTGACTATGTATTACTGGAAAAACAAATACTTGTTCTTCACACACACACACACAAAAAAAAAGGAAAAAAACCCTCCCCTCTATTAACCTTTAGGTAAGTAAAAGTAAACCCTGCAACTTTGCAGATCTGGGAAGATTCGAGGAGCTTACCTGTAGAGAGGAGCATTGCTCAGCAGAGCCTGCATGCTGATGTGCTGCTCCAAGAGGCTGTAAGCCAGGATGGGCATAGAGGTGAAGCAGATGTTGTACATCGTCAGATAGGCTGCATCATAGAGGGGCTGGGGAGGATGGGAAGTGAATGCGGAAAGAGGTTGGGAAGGGACGGACGGGGGCAACCAGGGGTTAATATCACGGAGTGGACAAAACTAGCACACACGCATACGCTCATCAAACGTAAACTCTACATTTGTCAACTTTACGACTCCACAACAATGTACAAGTGTGATGGCAACTCGCTGTCCTCAGAGGGTTAAGTTGAGGAAGCAGAGCCTCTTACAGAAACAGGAGCTTGCTGAATGAAATTAGTTTGTCAACTCAATTGATTCAAATAGTTCTTTCCGAGAACATCCTGTTTGAAGCATCACAAATGGCACGGTACTACTGATCCATTGTTAGGTGTCGTCTTGGTCGCAAAATGTGAAAAGCATGATGAGGACGACTGTTTTAAACACCAGCTCTAACTGAACCAGGACATTGATTGGACGTTTGAAGATTCAAACGCCCGTTGTGAATTTTGCCGTTAACTCATTCAGCACCAGCCAATTCTGGACCAAGTCTGAAAAGACGTTTAAAAACGTCTTTGGGAGTGAAAGAGGTAAATTCCCCGTTAAAGAACAGCAACTTGTGAGGAAAGGACTGAAACGTTTAAACTGTTGGACATGTGCATTCATAAGCTTAGAGAAGGTCACGTTAAGTTCACCTCTAAAGGTTTGAATGCATTTTAGGCTTGTCCTGAAATACAAATATCTCTAACTTTCACAGTTTCTACCACCACAATGCTTCTAGGCCAGACAATTCTACAATGCTAAAATGGTGGATGCAATCTAGCAATAAAGTTCAGACGTCTGACGGCAAGAACAAAGGGTCAATCTGGGGGGAAAATGGGGTGGAGTGAGCTTTTGAGTCACGTTAGACGATGACTCAGTTTTTAAACCTTGAAAGATATCATTGCATACTCACCTGCTGGGAATGGCCGCAGAAGAACTGGTACAAAAACTGAGGTAAGATGAAGCACAGGTTCTGTGGGAAAGTGGATGGAGATGATCTCAACAGCGTGTTCTCTGTATGCCGCAAATCAAGTGTTTTTGCTCTGCTACCTTGTAGAAGAAATACTGCACCAAATGTGCAATGCGAACATAGTACAGATGCCCGTGGGCCAGCAGGAGTTTCTTCAGGTGCTTGAGTTTGGGGATGGCGTAGTCACTGTTCCTCACCGCCTGTCGACCCTCTTTGCCCTTGATTCCTGAAATATCAAGAAGGAATCATTAGGCCGAGACTTTCAACTCACGGTACTTGTGTTCTTTATCACATTTAGCGCACGAGATTTCTCACCAATGCCAACGTGAGCTTCCAAAATCATGCTGACGTCATTGGCACCATCTCCAATGGAGAGGGTAATCGGTTTGCCTTTCGAGTTCTTCACCAGTTTTACTATCTAAAGAGGAGAATGAGGCACCGAAAGAGAAACGTGAAAGAAATTTAATTCTCTGTTTCATAAGTGAACCTTTTTTTTTTCCTTTATGGGAAGCGCAGTGAAATAGTAATCCAGGGGTGAATGGCTCTTTGTCTAATGTGCCCTGCGATTGACTGGATACAGAGAATGAATATATTTTTCTGACCTGGGCTTTTTGCAATGGAGCCATGCGGCAGCACAGCACGGCGGTGCAGTTTTGACAAATCTGCAGGAAGAGGGTCCTGTAGTGGCTGGAGTTGGAATCAGTGGAGTTAAGCACCATTGATAGAGTGGCTCCATCAATAATAAAACCGTATTCGTGGCTGGTAACCGACCAGTTCCTGTTTGAAGAAAACAGTCAGGATTTCAGCACTTGTGTAGCCAGTTCACAGTTTGGTTCAGTATTTTACAACTGTCTCCTCAAAGTAACTTCAACACAGCAATATCTAAGTCACTGGCAACAAAAGTGAGCATACAACAACGTGAAAAATGTGCAAAATGGGCCCATCTTGGCTCTCCATTGTCCGTGTTACTAGTTTGTGGGGCTCAGGTGTGAATGGGGTTAAGATGTGTTAAATTTGGTGTTTTCATTCTCTTTCTTAATAATAGCTGAATGTCGAGTTATTCTGAGGTGCCAGTAAAGGAGTACAATCTTCAGTGTTATCCCATAAAAACTAAGAATTGACAACAGAAAAATTGACAACAAGATGGGTGTACTCATTTTTGTGAGCTACTAGACATCACAAAGGTGAAGACACCAACCCGCCAATTCCATTTTCTACAGATGGCGCATCCTGCACCGCCTTCTTGTGATACTCAAGTAAGAGCTCGTGCAGTCGTTCCTCACGCTTCCGACCTCCTTCTTCAAGAGTGCGCACCGTTAGCTCCAACAGCTCAGTGGTCATCTGAAACAAGCGACAGGCAAAACAGGTAGACTTTGCCGTCTCCATTTTGTCTCCCGTTAGGACCCAGATCTTAATGCCAGCCCCCTGCAGAGCCTGCATAGTTTCTGCGGCCTCCTCTTGAAGTCTGCAAAGAAAGAATTTTGCTTCATTAACAAAATCAAACCTCCAAGACTTCAAAATTGAACTGTTACGTTCCTGTTTTGCTCTATCAACACATTTTTCACTACTTTTATCCCACCACAAAAAATTTAAACTAAACTGATCACTTATTTCAGCATTTGGACATGTTAAATTGGATCAGCGTTAAAGTAGTCACTGATGCGATGCAAAATCTGGCGGAACTTAGTTTGACCTTTTTTTGCCCTTGCATTTACATGCTCAAATTGGATTTGATTTGACAGATGGGTTAGATTTTTTTAATCCATATTATATAAAGAATGCATAACTTTTGAAATGTCCAAGGATGTCAACTACTAAGTTTCTCTGTTGCAACCAGCTGATGATTCTCTGTGACACCAAGATCAGTGGCCCCTGTCCTCGGACAACATCCTGTTTCATGATTGTTGATCAAATGCTTTGTTTTTCTTCTTTCTACCCCCCAATTTTGCTGCTGTAGACTGTAAATTTCCCCAGTGCGGGACAAATAAAGGATATCTTATCTTAATTAGTAGGTCTCTTGGTCTAATGCTAAGAAAATAAGAACAGCATAATGGAGGGGATTTTGTTTGAATGCCAATTCCAGTTGAACCTGAGATGTAGCCATGGAACAAATGCCTGTCATGAATTTAACTCAATGTTAAAAAACAGCATGTTGTGGGAAAAGTACTGAAAGACTGAACAGTTAAGAAATTCGCATGAAAAAGTTTATGGAGAGTCAAATTAAGTTCACCTGCAAAGACAGTGCTGCATTTCAAGTTAATTAATAGAGTATCACCGAAAAGCACAATATTCCCTTTTCGTAGTACAGTAGTACAAATACTCCATGTGAACCACCAGATGGCAGTATCATCTAACAAGACGACAACGAGGTGACAATGTCCTGAGGGAGATAACAGGCGGGACACATAGCACCTTCACTACGTTAAAAGTCACACAAAAGAAAAAAAAGGGGGGATGGGGCGGGGACACACCCACCGATCTTCAACAGCAGTCGCCCCAATGAGAGTCATGCCCGTCTCCACCTCGTTATAAACAGCCATGAGCTTCTCCTCTCTGCCCTGCAGAGCCAGCCTAGCTTCCCTCAGGGCCGCGTCCACCTGGGCATACTCCTCTGTGCCAAGTAGTTTGTAAGCCACACACAGTGTTCTGTAGCCCTCCTGCAACAACAACAACAACAACAACAACAAAAAAAACACCGTGTTCAAAGCAACCTTGTATAAATCTGTTGTGAAATGATCAGAGTGATAAGCAAGGATGTGTTATCCACCCACCTTTGCATTCCGCTCCACGTGCACACGTATCGGTTCCACTTCCTCCTGTCTGACGCGAGGAAAAATGGAGGAGTCTGCTCCCTTGCAGAAGAGCACAATATCACCTGTAGGACATTGATAAAAACAAGAGCAGTGTTCAGGAATTGCTACTTGGTGGAAAATAAATCAAATTCAAAATGAAAAGTTTCTCATTCACCTGATTTGCATTTGACAATTACACTCATTCGTCTTCTCACTGGGTCAAAATTCAACACATGAAGCAGGTCATAGCTGAAAAGAGAAAAATCAACGTTCCAATGAGGACATTTATTGTTTTTGTTTTTTTAAATTAAATGAACCAACTTACACTTCAATTTCATGGCTCCTGTTGAGGATTTTCATGGCTTTACTTTCCAGACCCAGAAATGTGAAGCCATACCTGCAGGTGGAGACAAACGTTGTTGTGACAACTTTCCATATCTGATCAGTGAAAAAAAAAAAAAAAACATCAAAAAAAAAAACATGAATCCAGCAGCTCGCCCCTTACCTCATGGCACCTTTGACCAGAGCAACCTCATCAGGGGAGGATGCTATGAAGCCCCTTTCATCCAGAGGGACACCGAGTACGATGGCATCTACCTGGTCGGCCAACCTGCCGTCTTGGACCTGACTCGGCTCGGGGGACTCTTTCACCTGGACCGTGTGGCAAAGACAAAGGGCGCGCAGAAACAGCTCCTCGCGTTCCTAGCAACACAAACACATGAAATAATTATGATTCCTCCATTTTCCAAACCGCTCATCCTTACTTGGGTATTATTTAGGCAAAATTGTATGTATTTATGATGTATTTCTGATAAACAATCACAGGAAACAGCATTAGGGGCTATTTAGTGCAGTTTTACGCCAAAGCAAATCACAACACAATAAAAACGTATATTTTTTTAAAGACCCTGTCATGTCAATTCATCTTCCGAACCGCTTTATCCTCACTAGGGTCGCGGGGGGTGCTGGAGCCTATCCCAGCTTTCATCGGGCAGTAGGCGGGGGACACCCTGAATTGGTTGCCAGCCAATCGCAGGGCACACAGAGACAAACAACCATGCACGCCCGCACTCACACCTAGGGACAATTTAGAGTGTCCAACCAGCCTGCCATGCATGTTTTTGGAATGTGGGAGGAAACCGGAGCACCCGGAGAAAACCCACGCAGCCCCGGGGAGAACATGCAAACTCCACGCAGGGAGGCCGGAGCTGGAATCGAACCCGGTACCTCTGCACTGTGAAGTCAACGTGCTAACCACTGGACTACCGGGCCATGTCAATTCAGAGTTTTGTTTTTCCAAATTTTTTATAATTCATCAAACATTTTATAATTGATGAAACATGCAAAGACTGAGAACTATAAACTCAGATGTGGAGATGTGGGGGGGGGGGCCTTCATTTTTGGATAGTCCACTGGTGTGGCTGCCTTAGCATGCCTCATTGTAAGGCATGAGTCTGCACACATCTAGGAGAGAAGGTGGAAAAATGCAGTTAAAAAAAAAAAAAAAGTTTTAATTTAAACGCCGATGTAACATGTAGACTGGGGCTTTGCACAGGTCTGGCTGCTTTAGAGCGCCCTGTTTTGATGTCAAAAAGTTCCTCGGCGACCTGGTGGATTATATTCAGTCACGGGAGGTTTTAAGTGGATACATTATCACAGCTTCAACATGCAGTAATGTGGAGGCACAAAAAAGACACAAGATGAAGGCGCATCCATTTTGAGAAGGATTTGATTGACAAACAAATTAAAATTATTTTCACTTTACAGTGACTTCATTTGCGCTCTATACTCCTGCGGCTTCTTGAGCTTCCACTGGGAACTTGCCGGGTCAAGATCACAAAAGTCAACTCGTTTGCAGCCCCAGTGTCATATACAGTAGCTGCTGATTAGTTCAAGCTCAAGATTTACGCCGGCCAATTGTCCCTCAGACTTCTTCATATCAATATACATGTTATCGTACGTAGTCCATAAAGTGCTTTTCTGGTACCACAAACACTTGAGTGCTGAATACATATGCTGACATGGCAAGTAGACTGTATGTGGGTGACCTGTGAAGGGCCTTCCGGGGCACTGAGTGATATCGCAGCCATATGTTGCCGCATACATGGATTTTTTTCCTTTTTTTTTTCCTGTGTATAACAGATGGTGTGACGCCACCAAACACCTACTTTGCCAGCTTTTTTCTTCAGAGTGTTCACGGGCCCATCTGTGACACAAAAGCCGTCTACTTCAGAGTCCACGTCTCGGTGCTTGTACTGGAATCCATCGATGCAGCACTCAATGAACTCCATGTTATTCTGAGTGAGGGTCCCTGTCTTGTCTGTGAAGACATACTCCACCTGGGAGGGGAAAAAAAAATCTGCTTTGTCAAAGTCATTTAAACGTGTTGTCAATTTGAACAGTCAGACCGAGTGAGAAAGTAACACTGCATTGATCATTAACCTTGCACACAGCATTAACTTTGCATCTCTGTCATCTCAATCACCGGGCACATCTAAATGTCAATGGCAACTGACGGCAATTAAAAGTGCCATAAAACTAAATAAGTCAAAATGACACCGACTGCTTGGGGTTACTTATTAGCATTTAAAAGTACATCTGTTGTAATTAGACTGGCGATCACATTCTGTCAGATCATCTTTCATCATTTTATAGAAGAATTTAATCGTACTTTACGGGCCTCTTATTTAGTTACACCTGCACAATCTATCAGCTGTAACTCTTGCCTTAAAAAAAAATAAAAAAGAAGCACTGAATTATATACTGAATTATACTGTATACTGGCCAACGACACAGCTGTTATGCAAGTTATTTTCATTTTCCATTTCAAAATGTGCTATACTCGCATGGTTTGTTTGGGTGGGAGAATACATGTTGATGAAAATTGGCCAAACCCAGGTGCATATAAAAAAAAGAATAACACCCGCCCGGGAGATGATAGCCCTACGTATGTAATCTAAAACCAATAATCTCTATCAATACAGACCTGTCCCAGTTCCTCATTGAGATCGGAGGTGTTGACGAGCGCCCCCTCCTTGATTTCAGGGTCAAAAAAGTCCTTGTCCCAGGTGATGAAAAAGGACCCCAAAAACTTTTGCATTTCAACCGTCACGTACATGGACACGGGAATGATGAAGTTGAAGAGCACCATGAATGACAGAAAGTCAGTGAACATCTTTAGATACTGGTGAGAGAAGAGAAAAATAAGACATCATAAATCTTACTCTCATGTTCCTGTGATGTGGCGGTCATAAACCACGTTTTTTAGATTGAAATGTTACGTTGATTCCCGCAGAGGGTTAACAGTCAATGAAATGGGCAATTTCACAGTGTCAGTCTGCGATGCACTTTTCACACTGCATAATTTTATTAAAGCGGATCAGTAAAGGGTGAAGCTTGTAAAATAAGATTAAAAATATGGTGCAAGAAGCTGTTGCCTTAGATGTTACAACAACACTCCTGTGTATGCCATACACAATGTAAAGCACTGCTCTTATGCCGGGTAGACCTAGCTTTCAACTCACCAGATTGGTGTCCCTCACTTTCTGGGTTTTCTCATTGTACCAAGGCTCATCCTGCCCGGGCTTGCTTTGCCACACATACTTGAGCGTTGTGCAGACCACAGCTTTGCTCACCAAAATGCAAAGGTACACCAAAAGGAAGGCATTGATGGACCTGAGAGTGAAGACATGAAAATGCGCGGGTTGCTTAAAAGCTTGGCATCACACATGGGCAAACATACTGGCACCTTGGTGTAAACTTACTTCTCCACAGCAGAGCGTTTCTGAGACTTGCCCTGATAATTGAGAGCCATTTTGGTCTCCATGCCAGTGTAAATGGCAACACCTTAAAGAACACATGCAGAAAAATAGTTACATTTTGTTACTTTTGGTAGTAAAACATAATGCAAGTGATAGTAGACTCACCGCAGACTTTCTCAGTATTCTTTAAAGTTGCCCCTTTAAGCAGCAAGTTCTCCGGGCCCAAAGACCTGCACAGGATCTCATCGGTTAAAAGTCAAACAGGGGCAGAGAGTTCCGCATTCTTCTCATTTTATAGAGAATTCCATTCTTCTCATTTTATTTATTCGAAAGCTTGGGAGCCCAGCTGGCATTGTCTCTAAACAGTGCAGGGACCGTGGGCCATATGACTGCAATCTGGGCATTCACGGAGAGACACTGGCATTCGTTTAAACAGCCACGACAAAGGCAGCCAGTGATCAACACGTACAGTACGGCAATGCTTTGGAGGGAGTCTCTGAATTCGAGCCAGTCCCTTTTAATTTTACCAGCGCACTACTACTACTGTACTATAAAGGATCAATAGAAGAATGATTTGCTGGCGATGCAAACGGGTGCTTAAGCAAACTGTGTTTTGATTAGGTTCTCACTTAAAAGTCAGCCTGGCGGACTATAATGAGTGCTCTCACCTCACTGCAGGCTCTTGATTGCTTTTGTAGATGTGCATACGGCCGACAAACCTGACACAAAAATGCACACGCGTTAATGACTTGCTGAGCAGAAGTACAGACGTGGACAAAATTGTTGGTTTCCTGCCGTGTACGAGAGAAAAGCCTACATCTATCACTAATCAACTTGAAACTGAAGAAAGTAGTAAGAAAAAAATGCTTTTAAAAGTCATCGAATGGGATTCATTTGCACCTGGCACAAGTTCATGACACTTAGCAAAGCAGCCCCAGAAAAAAAATGACCAGCGCCTGCTGTTGGTTTCAAAATAGGTAGTTCTTTTCTTTGAGCACAAGGCACATGCAGAATTGTAAGTACCATTTTGTTAAAGAAGGAAAAAAAAACAATAGTAATTTAAAAACATTGTCCCAGAAGAATCGTGGCACGTCAAATATGTATTCCAACAAATTCTTCATTACTTTCAAGTTATTTACGTAACGATTACAGGATGGCAATGTCCAATTCCTCTGACTTTTACCAGGTTATTGAGTGATCGTTGTGGGGTTTTATTTCCAACAGGATATCAGAATACTGTCCACGTCTGGTAAAAAGCATTTTGATATCGGATATTAATCCTTTTGGTTCAACCATAAAAACTGGAATTGAAATGATTCTGCACGTTTCAACAACCACGGGCAATGCAGACTCGTAGGGTGCATCTATTGAAGTCACTTGATGAATACCTACTTATAAAGGTCAGGCTGGGGCTGTTCACACTCCAAAGTGGCACTGAGGGATTCCAGATCCTTCTCTATGTCTGGAACAGTGTAGTGTGTCTGGAGATGAGGAGGAGATTGAGTGTCATTAATATGACACAAAGGAAACAAACACCAAAACACACTGGCATGAAGGAAAGCAACTCAGAAGAATATTGATATACATCCTGCTTTTCACACGATTCATTTTTTTTTTCATATTGTTACGGTCCTGTAAAAAAGCTGATCTCCGTTTTTGTAATTTAAAAAATGTTTACGTTTATGAGGTGTGCGCGTTTCGGACATCGGCTAAACGTAAAAAAAACAGTTAAGTAGTTTCACTATGTGTTCTTTGGCCACACGCTGACTTACTGAGCAGTCACACTCAGGAAACAAACACAAATAGCTTGAGTGTCACATATAAATAGGCCAGCGCTTGGCCAAAGAAAGCAGAGTCAAGCTAAAATTCTCAATGTTTAATGACATATTCCATTAGTGATTAAGTGAGTAATGTAAAACTGTAGTGATTCTCTATACTATATATTTTTGTTATATGTGTAGATGCCTGGAACGGATTAATGGCTTTACATTATTTCTTGCTGGAAATATTGCTTTGGTTTTTGTACAATTTCAGTTTAATCAGACTCTCTGGAAAGGAGAATTCATTAAAAACAGAGGTTCCACTGTACTGTATTAAGTTAAGATAAGATAAGATAATCCTTTATTTGTCCCACACTGGGGAAATTTACAGCCTTCAGCAGCAAGATTGTAGGTAGAAAGAAGAGAAAAGTTTAAGAGAAAAGAAAACACAGTTCAATTAAGTGCAATATAAATACAAATATGGATAAGGTCAATAAGTTCAATTAAGTGCAATATTATACAATAGTCTTACAGTTCCCTATTTCGTCACAGGAGTCCCCTTAATCTATCTGCCTGAAAACAGTTCCACTTACTTTATGGTTGGATTCACCATCCAGACTAGCAGTGGTAACAAAACAGGTGTCGTCATCCCGGCTGGATCGAAGCAGGATTAAATCACAGGGAAAGGTCTCCTCTTCCTCTACCTCCAAAACATCTCCCACCTAAACAAAAAGAGAGCTTTTTGGCCACCACACCACATCTGATAAATGGCTGCACATCCATCTTGAATATCCTGACATTATTGTTGCCCTTATTACATTAATTTACAAAAATCCTTGCAGACAACATCCTAGACACACTCTTCACCATAAAAGTGAAATATGTTTTCTGTTTAGCAGTCAGCGCATGTTCTAACATCTCTTCCAGAACTACACCTGATGGGAAAATCGCTATTTCTCAGGAGGCTAGCGGGGATGCTGCAAGCTACCTTGATCTTCTCGCTCTCCTTCCGTAGCCTCAGACCGTTTTCAAGCACAGTCACAGGGTACTTGTTCACCTCATTGTCAGCCTTGTGTCTTAGCCAGTCTTCATAGCCCTGCAGGGGACGCAAGTCAGCATGACACATTTTGATTTCTACGTCAAAGAAATGCGCAGTGTTTTTCTCAACAACCACATAGGAATTGGGGACTAAAGAAAGGTGCACTTAGCATTTAGTAGTTTCATTGTTACGTGCATCAGGTGCAAAGGAGCGCTTGCAGAGACTAGAGTGGGTGCATTTAAAAACTACTCATGGATAGAGATGGAGACGAATGGGGTGCTGCAGCGATAAAGAAGGTAAAGAGGCAAATCCGAAGGTGAGCCAAGGCAGGGGCAGAGCCAGAAAGAAGGATTACAGGGAAAGGTGAAAGACATGTGATGATCCCAGGTGGTTGAAATAAAGGTGAGACATTGAAATAAACTAAATTACATAGAGCAGTCGGATTGGGGGAAAAAAAACATGCTGTACTAAGAACATACGCAGAGATAAATCAATGAAATACAGTATACAGTTTATACTAGGGCGGCAACTAGCGGTTATTTTAGTAATCAATTAATTGATGAATAAGATAAAAAATTATAACATGTTTCAACTTAAACACACTTTTACACGGCACTGTAGCTTGACGAGACAGTTGACGAAAAAGGGTCAGCCAGAATGTCACATTGTTCCCTTTAATGCAATACTAAAAGCCCTGCAGCTTTATCCGTGGGCCACATAACATTTACAGAAGGAAGTCCGCCCACTGTTGTGCATTTCAAAGCCTCAGCAGTAGACCAACTAAAAAGTCAGTCGTGAGACAATACATCAGAAGAGGGGACGCAAGCAGCAACAAAGGCAGAGTTACGCTCATTGAAAAGTTCCCTGTGGTCGTTCCTTCAGAGGCCCACTTTGTTTCTTGCCTAATCAGAATTCAACAGCAGTACGTAATTACAAAGTCCAGGAGAGAATTAGTCATGTACATTTCAGGAAGAAGGACAAATGGCGACTTGTTATAATGAGGAGGAAGTCAATGATGAGATGAGAAGTCTTATGAGGAACAGATTATATGATCAACACACACAATGCTCGGTAGGCAACATCCTACCTGCTTGATCGCTGTCACTGTAATCACAAAACATAAGGGTAGGCCGCTGGTGACTGGACTGGTGGGGGTGTCCACTATCACCTAGTGAAAAAAAATAAAGATCAAAAGTGTACTACATTTGTAACCTTCACATTGCAAAGATAACGGCTTGCTTTGAATCAGCACAGTGCGGAGTTGATCAGCGGCAGATGCGTGTTGGTGGGAGAAATGAGTGAGGAAGTGGTTTGGTGGGGCAGGCCTTCTTCCAGTAAATGCAGGGTGTAGTCTGTGTCTTGGCCACGAAACTATTATTCCCCTGAATCGTGGATCAGTCAGAAACACTGGAGGAACGGATGTTTTGTACAAACTGGCTTATTCTGTCAGCGCCATCATGCCGGCCCAAAACATTGTCGGACTCGCATTACCAGTTTCATGTCTGTGCACAAAAGCTGAAGCATGAGACTTTTTTTATGGTGGAGTTTTAGAATTTGAAGCAGTAATCGGTTAATCCCAAACAGCCCGCTGCGGAGCACCACCTGACCAAAGCTTGCTGCTAAAACCACCCAACTGGCCTTCTATAACAATCATGAGATTTACACTGGAATTTATGATCCTGGTCTCTCTCACTAATCCAGAACACAATCACCTGCAAAAGCAGGACTAATAGTGGGGTACAAACAACCACACAGATTTTTAAAATGTGACACACTTGAGATGCACCAGCACAGCATTCCCACATATGACCTTGTGCCATAGTAACAAGACTGACCTGTGAGAGGCAGTGTGGTGCCACAGAGCAACCAGATAGCCGGTTAAAAAAAAATTTAAAAAAAACGATGAGAAATACAAGCATGTTAGGTTAGGTGTTATCTTGTCTGCCATCTACAACAGGGGTCCCCAACCTTTTTTGCCCCACGGACCGGTTTATGTCAGACAATATTTTCAGGGACCGGCATTTAAAATGTGGCGGATTAATACAACAAAATAATATGGTATGAGCTGCATGAAAACTGTGGTGTTTTCAAAATATGATAATAAACACAAGGAGCGTCTAATCTGGCCGCAACACTGATCGCTATGGTTATGTTTAATGCCTTCAAAATACGATACAACGCAAATTCAAAGTGCATGAAAATGACGACTCACCACAGCCCCGAGCTTGATTTTCTGCAACTAGACGGTCCCATCTCGGGTTAATAGGAGACAATGACACTTCAAGTGTGTGGTTTATTTCCAGTCTACTTCGTAATTTTGTTTTAGTCGCCGTTACTTCAGAAAACCCCCGCCTCACACAGGTAGGATGTCGGAAATAGCAACAGTGCTATTGTGGTCATCTCAGAGGATTCAGCCATAACTTTAATCCAGTTGTCTCGAACGTACTTTTAAGGCCGCCGTCATTTGCGATCTCCAGCAGTTTTTTTAAAACCCTCTCAGGCTCAAAATAAGTTCTTGTTACAGGTAGAGTAAAGGTACTTGGTTGTTGCAACTCTGCATCACCTGCCCTGAGGAACTCTTTTTGCGACCTTCAACGTTTTGTTTCTAGCGTAATCGGTCACGTGTGGCTTGACGTGAGTCAAGCGTGACACAGACGGATGTAACGGAGAATCCGGTAACCTTTCAAAATAAAACATCTTCGTATTCCGAAATAAATAAAACGG
>CAAKHF010014621.1:6943-20650 GCA_901007745.1 Hippocampus kuda
AACCGCCGCTGCCATCGCGGTGACAAAGCACTACACTCTTAGGTACTCCGATGTCACGTACAGTAAAAGGTGAGGAATTCAAAGTGGGGGTTCAAAGTCTTCACTTTTGCCTGGATCTTTTCTATTATGCCTTCATGAGACTACCAACTTTCATGTGAACAACGGTATTGGATTTATTTTATTTGGGGGGGGGGGGGGTCAGCTGCAATTTTATCTTCAGCTTGTGGAGGGTCGTTATGAGCTTTGTGTCTCGTGGTGAGCCATCAGTTTCTGCTACCATGCTCTGCCAACTCTCAATGGCAAAAATAAAGTATTTTCAAAATAATACAAAAGAAATAACAGAATATATTAACTAAAAGAAACACGAAAGAAGGTTACAAATAAAACACACTGTAAAAAGAACAACTTGTATTTTGTGTGTGTGGGGAGGGGGGGTAAATTTAAGTTTGGATGATTATAAAATATAAATGACTGTTATTTATGTCAACTCTGAGCTAAACAATTTGAGGTTGGGGGACAATGACTTCAGGAAACTCTTCTTTCTTTGCAGAAAATGCAGGAAAGACAATTTTCACAAAAATTGGTTCAAGTGCCCAACTTAAAATTGTACCAAAATTTGTTCATTTGGAATTTTGAGCTCACCAAACTTTTTTTTCCCCCGCGGTGTCCAGGTATAATACATACATAGACATGAAAAAAAAGTTTTATAACAATGTTGGAAAAAAAATCCAAAATATGGAACAGAAAATATTTGCTCATTAAAAACTGTATACCATATATATAAAAAAAACACTATTTCATACTTCCAGTTAAAATACAACAAGCCCAACAGGAAAGCGAGGCTATGAAGAAGCCAGGATGCTGTTGCCACAGCAACCAACGGCAGGACGTCGCTTGCGAGCCCTGGCTCAGCGATGACTTGCCGTGTTCGGGAGAGTCGCAACACGTAACGACGACTTCCTCATTAGTGCGTCGCCGGTGGAACAGGCGCAATCTTCCTGAAATGCTAACTAGCCTCTCGCGCACAGAACGCCTTGCATTATTAATCCACACACTCACCAAGATCATCGTCTTCTCTGTCCCCCGCATCCATTTGGGGGGGTGGGGGTTGCTTTTCTGAATTGTGTTTGCATTTCGCTCACGGCACAAAATGCTGCCGGAAGATTTAGAAGTGTTAGCATTAAGCTAGCCATTTTGGGAACAAAACTGCCATTGTCTTGCCGTGAACAAAGCCGTTTGCTTTTTAGCTGCACGGTGCATTTTATTCAGCAAATGGCGTTAGTAACGTAATCAAGTGCCATAATATTTAAATCGTATACCGTGGATACTTTCTATTACTTTTGGATGACAAATATGTTACCAGGGACAAATGAAAAATTCTCGCTCCGAGATCAATTTTGTCTACAGCGGACCAGTGCCCTTCGCTGGGTTACAGGGACCGGGCCAGGCCCCTGCAAAATTGGTGAAAATCCACAGATAAACGAATCGAGAGATCGTGACGTGTGCCAGTGTGCCACTGCCGGGGCGCAATCGTTGAACAGCTAATCAAGGAAATGATCCAGTTTCACTTCGTCCGCCCCAAAGCAAATTTGTTTATGATCGACAACATCTCTTTCTTCATCCATCTATGCCAGCGACTTATGAAGGCAGACGGAACAATGAAATGATCATCGATTAAATGGCAGGAAGGACATTGTTGACAGGCGTATGCACTTGTCAAATGTCACATTTTTGTTCGGTGGTGTGCCGTGATCTTTTTCAAATGGCCAATGTGGCCCTTGGATTAATCAAGGGGGGTCAATCACTCACATGGGTGGTTGGATAGTTGCATCGTTAGCAAGCTAGCTAGCTAGAGAGATAGCAAGATAGCTAGCTAGCTAGGCAGATAGGTAGCTATAGCGAGATAACCAGGATGAGTAAAAAGCCTCGGGGCTACCCGTTGGTTCCTGCGGAGGGATGACTTGCTAACGGGTCCGTATGCAGTCAAGACCAAGACAGAGAAAGTGTGTGTTGGGGGGGGTTGCGGCGCAACAAAAAGACATGACTTGTACTCCCCAGTGACGTTCCCACTCTGCTAAATCCTTCTTAGCATCAGACAAAACGTTCGGTGCACCGACAAGTGAAGACGATAGCCACGTTAGCAACTTGTGCTAACTTTTATAACAATACAATAATCACCTTCTTTTCTGAGCCAATAATACGTGGCGTTAATTCGACCGGTACGCATCGAACGACATGAACCCAAGACGTCAACGTGCGGGTCCAAAGTAGCGCTGACGTAGAGCGTAGAGCTGCTCGACACCAACCGAGAGCTCAACCAAGGGAACGGAAGCGAGATATTGAGTAAAATGGCAGCCCAATTAGCATGAGAGGCTAACGCAGCAGTCGACATCTTTGCTCAACTTGGACTCGCATCCATTCGTGTCCTTTGTCCAGTGTGTCAAGCAGCTTCTGTCTCGCAAAGGACTTGGATTTGGATCGCTTGTGTGGTGCATTTGAGTGCGCCTGGATGAACATGTAAAGGAGCGAGCTCAATTTTAGCCACAGACAAAAACAAGGGTAACTGCTGTTGATTGAAATTCTCTTGACGTCACATGACTAAACCCAGAAAAGAGGTCATTTGTGATGTTTGCAACGCGGGCACGAGGGCAGTTTGACGGCCATTTCAGTCAACGGTACAGGACAAAGTGGCCAGCCAGCCCCATGAGACGGATGCAAACGTATCCGTTCTTGTCCCGCAAAGGCAAGAGTAATATTTAGTATTTCAACGAGTGGGGCCACAAAGGATATTCATGCTCAAGATTTTTTTTTTTTTCGAGTTTCCTTTTAAGGAACGTGCTTTTGCTGAGATGCCGACAGGAATTTTGCCATTGCGCGACCTGCGACCTGCAACGCGACCTTGCAAAAAGTGAAACGGAAAAATGCAGCAAAGTCGTCGTCCAAGGTCCTGAACGGCGAACGCGACGCGACACCGGCATGACACCGCGGGTCACTTCATCGGGTACTCATCGCGAGGCTGACGTCAAACGGCATTTAGGATGACACGCGGAGCTGTACCGAATACGCGGTCTGTTTGGCAACGACGGAGGGTCCAAATATGAGGAACAGCTTGTATCACGTGTGCCGAATCAAGCGGCAGACTGACCCTCATGCGTCAGCACGCACGCGCACACACACAAGGACACGTTTGTGCTGGAACGTCAAAGTTTCCTGCGCACAAGCGTTCCACGAGCGGGCTCCTACCTGATCGCCTCCAATCCGATGAGGGCTGCTCCTCTTCGGGTTAAAAACGCCGCGTTTTTTTTTTTTTTCCCCCAGCCCTCCTCTGGTGGTGGTCCAGTCGCCGGGCGTTTCTCTGAGTGCACCTTCCTCCGGCACGGTTGCGCAGCGTGTTCGGGGTAAGGCTACCTTTTTTTTTTGGTGGTGCGATGCGATGCACTGCCTGATCTTCCTCTCTCCTCGTCCTCTTCTCAGTTTGTGGCGATTATACTGCATCAGGCTCCCTCCCCCTCTCGCTCGCTGGTTCGCTGGAACAGACGGTGATTAATTCGTCGGAATTCTCCTCCTCCTCCTCTTCTTCTTTTTCTCCTCATCCAGCTGCTCTGTTCAGGGGCTGCAGAGGACAAATGAGGTGCATTCATTTTTAGAAAGAAGGAAAAAAAAACCCTGAGTCAGCACTGTATTACTCCCCTCCCTGTGATTGGGGTTTCCATCATTAGATGACATCAATTGTTTTTCTTAGATTAAAAAAAAAAATCTAAGTAAGAAAACATTTTTAAAATGCTGTCTGTGCTGTACATATGTACAGCACATTTGACACTAAAGTTGTATTCAATTCAATATTAAAAAAAAAAGAATACAATATTAAACTTATTTGTATTTTTATTAAAAATCATCAAAAGTTGAGTCCAGGATTAAAAAAAACAAAAAACAAATGAACAACCGATCACTGATCCAATCCGAAGATGGACCAATCTATCCAATCAACATAAACAAGTGGTTTCATGACTGAACAGTGAAATGCCGTCATTGGCGGGGAGTTGGGGTCTGTCCCGGCCCACGAAGAGCCAAAAGTCACGTTTAATTAACACCCAAACCCAAATTTGAAAAAGCAACCCTGAATTTCTATTTCGAAGCCCCACCCCCTCACTTTGAACCCCTAACCCGGTCCCAAAGCACTCATTTGAAATCACAACAAGGCTTCTTTGAGAACCCGACCTTGGCTCCTAACATGAACGTGCGAGTGTGCGGAGACCGTTTCCCAGGTCCGAAGCCTTCACAATGGCCGTCGCGCACGTGGCCCAAATGAACCATTTGTCTGTCGCCCATCTGTCGCTGTTGCTGACCCATTTCCTGCTTTGTTTTGTTTGTCGCCCTTGACGCCTCATCTGCACTCACACGCGTCCACCAGACTGTCGCACCCCCCCCCCACAAAAAAAAAACCCCACCTTTGAGCAGCACCTGCTCAGCTATGACAATGACCTTGTCGCCTCACACCCGCCTACTGCGTTTGCGTGCTTGCCTCGCTACGTGTCACCAAACGCGTTGTGACATCATTATGCCTAAAGTCAATGATCTCGTCAGCTAACCACATCCATATGAGGCAACCACTTTTCTTCCAGATGGGAATATTACGTGCTGCCCCCTAGTGGCTCAGAACAACAAGAGCAATGGCAGCCTGAGATAGCAAATCTCAGGAACATGTGGCTGAAAATATACACGAGGAATGATAGCTGTTGCATTGAGCAATATGACATCTAGTACACGCGTCAACCATGAGGAGACCCACCAAAAAGTCTGCGGCAGCCAGGCCCAAAAAGACACGGGAAGTAGGCCATTTTAGGCTCACTTTAGCCATTTGGATTGCGACCAAACTTGGTGAACTTCGTAGACTGGGCTGATGGTTGACACTCAATTACGTAGAAGAAAACGCTAAATCCTGATAAAAAAAAAATATCATTTTTGTGTGTGTATGGAGCATGGCAGCAAAGTTTTACGACTTGCCATAAAAAAATTTTTTAAAAAACATTTTCCTCAGCTGGTGTCACACAAGCACATGAAATTTAGTAGGCTTGCCTGAGTAGACCCATTATAATTTTTTTTTTTAAAAGTTCAAGAACCTATGACAGAAAACATGTAGATAGTCTGCCATCTTGCTTGCAGTCATTCTAAGATCACTTTTGACATTTGCAGGTGGAAACTTGTCCTAGAGATTTGTTCAAATTGCCACCAAATTTTACAATGTTAAATTGAAACACAAAAATAATTCACTTTTTTTTTTTTATGTCAGCGATATAAAATTGACGATGCTTGGTTTGCTTTTTTTTTTTTGCGACATGCAATGTGGCTTTTGTACAGAGGCACGAACATGCGTCTTTTGATAGCCGTCGCAAAAAAGCCGGCGACTGAAGAATGCATGAAAGCAGCCATCGTAACGAGGTTTAACTCTTGCCGCCCTCTCCCAAAGCGAGATGAGGTGATGAAACAATCCTTCGGCATTCTTCGCACGGACACGTGCGCTAAACGTCCGCGTGTACGTTGGCCCGCTCGTACGTCTCCACGTGCCATTAGCACTAATGACGTCCCACAGGCACCTTGTGGGGGGAAGAAGGGGAAAAAAAAAATAGGTGCAACAATGGGAAGTCTTTGTGAATATCCTGCTCTCATCTGTGCTGCCGGGAATTTGCGAGTCCATGTGATGTTGAACAGTGAGAGAAGAACGGGAGAGAAGGGGCTGACGGGTAAAGGGAGAAGAAAAAAGGATTTAAGCCACGCTGGCTGGCTGGCAGGCTCTCACGCTGTTTTTAGGTCAATGACAAGAAGACCGCTGCACGCGCGCACGCACACACACACACACACACACACACTTCAAAGTGATGCGTACCAGCTCAAAGGCAAACACTCTACCTGCTGATACCGTCAACAAAGACTCCAAGGAACAATTTCAAAGAGGCTTCATCGGCACCTCGCGAAGCTGACTGGATAGTTTTCGTGGTTTATGGCGAGGCGTCAAACGCCATGATCCTGGCGGGCCCAAAATGGGCGACCGCTTAGCACGCCCGCCTCACAGTGCAGAGGTGCAGAGTTCGAGTCCGGCCTTCCTACGGAGGGGAGTTTGCATGTTCTCCCCGTCTGTGCCTGCGTGGCTTTTCTCCGGGTACTCTGCTTTCCTCCCACATTCCAATCACCTGCACACTCTCGTGAGGATATATCGGATCAGCTCATGGATGGATGGGGCTGAAAAGGCTTGCTTCCGGAGTTTTTCTCAAACATGGCTTTTTGAGACTTTGGAGCGGTGGGGGGTGGGGGGGTTACTCATAAATAAAGTTTTCACTCTGGCATACGTTAATGACTGAATACATAGTTTGTGGGATGAGGGGCACGTTGAATTTGGGTGAACTTTGTAGAGTGACCTGAGTGGAAATCAAATTTCGCTGAAAATGGCCGCCACAGGCAAGGCTTCGTCAGACTATTTTGTGGGTCACGTCATGATGGGTGCATCAACCAAATTTCATTTCGCCAAGTAAAACTGATTTGGGGGGCTGAATGTTTTTGTGACCTTGTAGACGAATTAAAAATGACCAAAAAAGGGGCCTTAAATAAGAAAATGGTTGCTTCGATCCAAATATGACAACTTCCTCGGGTTTTTTTCAGGCATGGCTTGGAGACTTTTGTGGATCTGGACATGATAGACGCGTCTCCCAAATTTCATGTTGCTCACTGAATGTGCTTTGGGGGACTGAATTTTCAAACACCGCAGAGGATGAATATACCAAGACAATTTGGTAAATCCTTTGCTTCAGTGCTGTTCATTTTTTTTCCACCCTTCTCTAAGATAAATACATGACTTATACAGCACACGCAGCCATAAATACACATACACACGATTGAACTCTTTGTACGTTCGCGCCTAAAGATTATTCCAACGGCTTCCCTGAAGGTTTTGCGGAAATGTATAACAGCCAGATTACAGGATTAAATACCCACCACCACCACCACCACCACATTAATCGAGACAGGGTGCATAATGAGCACATGCAAGTTCATTGATTCTTTTTGATGCCTCAACATCATCATCAACAACAGGATCACGCTCACAATTAATGCGGAGAGGTCTCATGACAAGAGAGAGAGGCTCTCATCATATCATATGTGCAGTACAGTGTATCATTGAATTGAAACGTGTGCAGTCATTAACATCTGCAAGAGTGGTCTTCAGCGGAAAACCTTTCGTGAGACTCACAGGAAAAATTAAAGGTTAAAAATGAAGGTTTAAAAAAAAATCAAAGTAATGATAGTACACATAAGGATGAGAACAGTATAAAGCGTTTTGGTTTCAATTTGTACTTGGGGAGCTCCTCTTGGCCCTTGAGGGAGTCCATCTTAATGCATTACGCCGAGCAAAAAAGTGTGAAGATGATATTTTATTTAAAAAGAATCAATTAGAGGAAAATCTACTGGGGAGTTTAACCCAGAAAGAATTCCAGCATGAAAAATGGATGTTGCTTTTCATCATTCGGGCTTTTCTCAACATTGCAAATTAGCTTTCAGCATTGCTAGCTTTTCGCATTGGAATCTGTGTCAACGTAGCTCTTTCGCTTCTATTAGAGTTCATTCTCGGTATGGTTAGTTGCGTTAACCTAGCTTCATAACGTAACAGTGTGTGTGTGTGTGTGTGTGTGTGTGTGTGTGTGTGTGTGTGGGGGGTGTGTGTGTGTGTGTGTGTGTGTGTGTGTGTGTGTATTGTTGCAGTATAATAAGCTGGTGGTGTGATTAGCAGAGTTTCATGGCTAATTTTCAGAGCGGAAAGCCGGGAATGTAGTTACCGGTAGCAGTTATTTTTGTGAATACAATTCATTGTTTAGCATACCTAACTGCTAACATAGTTTGCTTGGGTTTTATAGTCCACCGTTATCTTGGTCATGTGCGTTAATGACTTTTATTGACAGCACGATGAACAGTATTAGCATAGTTCATTGTTAGCATGGTTAGCTATGACTTGAGTTTGCCACCAGCTAACAACACAGACAGCTAAGTTGAGTATCAGCGTGATTAACTGGGAGAGCGTGTAGCTAGCTGGTGGCTAAGTTATATGTCAACAGTTCATTGTTAGTATAGCTAGCTGTTGACATAGTTGGCCTAGTTGTTTTTTTGTTAGCATGTTGTTAATTAAGGGCACATGCTTCAGTCAACGAAAAGCAACATCATGAAAAACTATTAAATACAGTGTGAATCGGAGAAAAAAAATTTTTTAATGTACATTTTTCTATATCGGGCATTTGACTGAATGATGCAGTTGGTCGAAAAGAACCCTAAACGTACTGATCGGCCACGTAGCAACACTTTATTACATGAAGGATGAGAATGTTGTTTGAGCGTGACACAATTTGCACCGAACGCTAATGGCTGCCATAACTCACGGCCACTCTAACCCTTCCCGAAAGACACCGGCAGCACACACACACACACGTGACACAGATTTATGTACACGTTAAGCTCTCGAGAGCTGTTTCGAACCCTCTTAATGGACCACCTTGTTAAAAAGACCAGGCGGAACCGCTATTATTTTGACACAAATGCACAACGTGGCCTCATATCAGGACGGACAGTACAAAACACTGCTCAGAACTAACGGTCGGTAATAAAAGGATGGAATGGGCTCAGTCATGGTGGTGCTGCGTAGTGGCGTCACTGGCTTACTCCCGGGCACCTAGAGGATGACCGGCAAGCAAAGGAACATGAAATTGGCTGATAATACCACCAGAACAAAGCAATGAAATTCACAACACTCCCGCCAGCCAGGAAACGTTGGCGCATATCCAGGACATTTTGCTGTTCTTTGGTTTTGTGAGATCACATGCGACATCACAACCAGGGATTGGGGCGGACAGGAGGCTCTGCTCCAATTACACGGGGATCAAACTCCTCGGGCTCCCTGGTAACCTCTATTTGGGGCGAATGGAGAGGAGGCTCCGTCCCCAAGTCCAAGCCCATATTCAGGAGGATCAACGTGGTTTTCGTACTGGTCGTCAAACCGCTCTTCAGGATCACACACACACACACACACACACACACACACACACACACACACACACAAAACAAAACAAACACAAACACACAAGGCCGACCGGGGCTGTGTGTATTTTTATTTTTCTATTTCAAGACGTTTTTGTATGGCTAAAATGTGGAAAATGTCAATCTTGTGAAAATGACATGGTTTTAAAAATAAATGAATAAATAAATCGGCGCCTCTCCTCCCATCTACTGCATTTTTTCTTGTGAACACAAATCCGCTCCCGTGTCATTTTTGTCAGTAACAAAAGACACGCAAGACAACTTTGATTTGAATTGTGCGTCGACACCTTGACACTCCAATGCCTCCTTTTCGCACGTCAGGCATCTCCGTTTTCCGCCTCGCACCCCTTTCAACATCATGGCGCTGTCAGTGTACCCCTTCCCCACGGAGGATGAAGGGAAAATGAAATAATCGCCTTTTTTTTTTAATAATTTTTTTTTAATAGACTAATGTTGTAAACGTTCTGACAATTTTTGTTTTAGGAAGAAAAATCATTGCCATTTTTTTAAAGGAAAAACCGTCATTTATGAATTGTATTTTTTTTGGGTCATATCCGCCCCCCCACCAGCCTTATACATCTAATTAGATTCAAGCCCATTCAGTGTCCATTCAGCTAGCGAGCTGAGTTGCCAAAGCTTCAAGTGCACATCGAGTCGCCTGCTGACCTCAAAACAGACACTTGTTTCCAGCTACGTGGAACAATAACAAGTACGACAATAACCTCTGGCAATGAGCCACATGCTGCTTCACCATGCCCTATTGAATGTAACAACCACGTAGATTCCTCACAAAGTATTTATTGGGGTTTGCTTAAGAAGGTGGAGAAAAAAAAAGACGTTTGGTTCAGTTTCTTTGATGTTGTGATCAAATGGGGTTGAAGGCATTGCACAATTGTCAGGAGTTGTCACGGTGTGATCAAACCGCTGCGTGCGTGTCGAACGAGATCAATGACCAGCATGGTTGCGCGACATCTCGTCTTTTTTCGTTCCGGCAGCAATTACCCACCCTTCTGTATGAAGCCTTTGGTGATCGCTTCAGGGAGACGGCCGCGTCGAGTGGCCCGAGGACGGCCAAAGGAAGGCCAGAATGGAAGCGGACCGACAAAGGCGCCCTGAGGAACGCCACAAGGTCAATAACACTCGCACGGAGCATGACTGCATTCACCTGGATGATGTAGAAGCGCCTCCGAACAGATTTAAATAATTGTTGGAAACTACTGTACATTGTATGAAGCTGTATCTTGACTTCCAAGTTGAATGCTCCCAACTTAAATCACTCAGATCTCAAATCAGCTCTGGCAGTGACATGAGTGGAAATGCCATTTGTATGGGGGGAAAAAAATCTTTTGAAATACGGTTTTTAAAATAAATAAATAAAAAGGGGATGTGTGTATGTGTGCAAAGCCTTGACAATCAAAGGCTAATGTCAAAAAAGATGGCTAGCGCTAATTAGCAGTGAAAACAAGCAGTAGCCTGAATGGCGATGTTTCGCCGAAAGAAGGTTGTGGCTGCGAGCATATTTCTGTCTTTCACGCACTTTCACTCTCCGTTCAAATTAAGCGAAGAAAAATGATTATTAGCATTGAGAGAGGGGGAAAATATATATATAATTAAATGTCAAATGAGACAAGCGGCTATAAAGATTGCGCGCACACAATTCAGCGTTTTCCATGATGTCGGAAATGGCACATTAACGAGTTCCAGTGCTGAATTTAAATGAGGACAGGATTTATCAATGTTGTGCATGTGTGCGTGTGTGTGTGCATGAATAAAATGACATATTTGACATGCTAATAAAACAAAAGCTCATTTCCTATTCGCTCTGCGCAGCCAGTCAAGGCCTTGGTGTGCCATTCATCCCGTTTTTTTTTTTCAACATCACCACACGCGGCCAGCTCGTCATAAAATGTGAGCTGACGTTAAAGCAGCGCTAGATGCTAGCTAAGCTAACATACCGACGCGTCATTGGCCTGGAAACAGGATTGCTGACTGACGAAGAGCGAGGAAGAAAAGCGATCAATCAGCGGTGCCGCATGTCATGATTGCTGTGTATATTGACCAATGAAAATTAAGTGATGTAGCGAGTGCAGCTGCTTTAGAGCGCCTCGTTGTCAGTGGTGAACGTAAGAGAAAAACGGGCGAGCCAGGAACAGGGAATTTTCTTTGATTCTTTTTAAGTTTGACTGGAACGCCAGTGCGTGATTTTGGCTTTCGGGTTCGGCATGAGAACGTCAGAGTGCCTCGTTGTTAAGTGAGATAAGGGGAAAAGTGTGGGAAATTGGACTTTCACCATCCAGCAGTGACACACGCTAAAATGGCATCATAATACAAACGCAACCTCGGGTTAAACAAACACCTTGTCTTGTCACCATTCAATTAGCGGCTTGCTGGAACGAGTCACAGACTCCACTGCTACTTCCTGTGTACAACCGAAGGCTTCAAGGCCGAGGTCCAGCCACTTGAAAATTCTGCAAGAGCTAAACTGTACTTGTGCGTGTGAAATCCATTCCCCAAACAGCTCGTTTGTTTTTGTTTTTTCCTCCCTCCTTCGAGCTTCATCGTCTTCAATTTCGCCGCCCGTGTCCGCATTGCCACTGTTGTGCAAGATTGTGCAAGATGCAAGACAGAAAAAAAAAATCATCAATATAATATAGGTTAGTCAGTCAATTTGAGGACGGAGCAGAGGGGGTCGGCTCGGCGCCATCAGCACTTAAGACCGGGGGGCAAAACGCTCCAAATAAATCAGAATGCATTCTCGCTGTAAAATCTGCACTTACCCTTTTCCGAGTGGTGACTTCTTCCGAGACGACAAATGCGAGTTTCTTCGAAGCTTTGAAGAAAACGATCGTCCTCCCTCGGTGGTCAGCGAGGGTAAATAATGGGAAGGGATTCATCCCCCATTTATAGTCACGTCCCAAGAAAAAGTCTGACGTCAGAACTTTCCTTTCTCGTGCAGGTGAAGTGAAAAAATGTATCAAACCTCAGTCTGTGACCGAGGCGGACCCAACACAGCCGACGCTTTCAAGGACATGCGAATAACTTTTTTCTGGACACATTTAATAGCGCTCGACTTGGTTTGTAAGGTGGGGGGCAGGGATTACATTGAGTTACATGACAAATGGCTTACAAATGCCTTTCTTTGTCAATCTCGTTTAATATTCAAGTGCATGACTGTATATTTCAGTCGCAATGAACACATCGCGTGCCTTTGCGCAAACCTTGACACTTACGACTCCAAAGACGGGACTTTAGCCTGAGAATGCACAATTATCAATTCAACGGACACAGAGTACCTTGGGTGGAATTTGCAATTTCTGGAAGAGGGAGGGGGCGTGGAGCAGAAATGGAAAAACCTGGGCCTTTAAAGTGGCATCATTTTGAAACAATGTTTTATTTTCACTCGCATACAAGCACAAAGAGAAAATGTGCAGCGCGGTGCAGTGACCGACGCTCGAATGGAATGCAGACCAAATGTCATGTTTAAAAAAAAAATAAATCAATCAATACATGTAAATGGGAAGCAGGATGGTGTCTTACCAGGTGTTTCTTTGGGTACGACATCTTTTCCTGCAGTTCCGGCGATTTGATATTAGCATTTCCCACCATCATCACACACCTGCAAGTCACAAGCACATTCGACAAACGTCATCTACATACGGCTGAACGACGTGGCTTGAACAAAATCTCAATCTTATTTCGCCTTTTCACTGATTTAGCTGGCATAGAAATATCTATGGAGGGAGAGATTTTTACAGATCATGTGAAAATAAGTATTTATATGCGGAAAAAGCCCCCCTTTGGCATGAATGTAAATATGATTCTTGATAGTTTTTAGTTTCATCGAATAACTTGTTGGCCTTTCTTGAACCAGATCAAAAACTCACTGAGATTGACAATCTCTTTGGCAAGAGTGACTCGTCTTCCCAAAGCAATTTAGGGTTTGACCGAAAGCAAAGGAAAAGCCAAAGCATCGTTTCTCTTGATGGAATGTCAAAATGTTCCACAAAACGACACCTTTTGATGAAGGCAGCTTGTATGAGGGCAAGAAACACACCACACCGCCTGGCACCACGCGGCAGATGTTGGAGAGGATGCGGCCCATCTCGTCCGTCTGTCAATCAATTGGAATGGCAATTTGACATAGAACAGCGCAAAATGCAAGTAACTGTTTTTAACTGTTGAATGCTCAACAGTTATTTTGCGGATGAGCAAATTTGCACTCGTCTGTACTCTGTGGAGCCGCTCGCGCTGACCTTCACCACCTCCCAACAAGATAACATGAGAGCACAAGATGCGGGGGGTCCCTCCATGTTTTTTTTCCTTTTCCTTTCTTAACCCTTGTGCCCTGCAGGTACACTTCCTGTACACCTGCATGCGTTGTGTTGCAAAAGCAAATGCATGCCATGCATGGGTTTCAAACCTGTGGCATGCATTTGTTTTTGCGACACAACGCATGCAGGTGTACAGGAAGTGTACCTGCAGGGCACAAGGGTTAATAAATCTCATCATTTTTATAAATACTTTCGCTGTCTCGGTTTCCTGGGACAAGACACAGTATGCCATGTTTCATAAAAATGCCTTGATTTAACCCTTGTGCCCTGCAGGTACACTTCCTGTACACCTGCATGCGTT
>CAAKHF010014621.1:26371-56475 GCA_901007745.1 Hippocampus kuda
TAGATAATGAGCAGCAGCTTGCATACGGTTTCAAATTTTCGCACTCACACACACACACACACACACACACACACACACACACACACACACACACACACGAACACACACGTGCGTGCGCACAGGAAGTTATGTAAAATGTCATATGTCATGCCCCGCCCACCCTCAGCACGTGGTTAGCATTGTGCATGGCGCTCTCTGCGGTTATTTTGGTGGTTCCTATTATTCGCATTGCTTCTTTCGCAGCCTCTTCTGCGTCTCATTTCTCGTGTGCAGCACTTTTTTTTTTCCAAACATGCATTTGACTGTTAACTGTCAAACGGGTTCAAACAAAGCATTGCGGTTTTTACATGGAAAAGTGATTTTAAAAATTATCTGAAAAATTGGGCTATATTCTCAGCAATATATTTTGAAATTGTTCTAATTGGTGTTGGCACGCCCCCGCCCCCATAATCAATGTGACAAGCGGAGATTTTTCCCTTCAACTCAAAAGCCGTCCTGATTTCAAATCCAACCTGACTCAACACTGCCATCTACTGCCGCCTGTTCTTGATTACAGTTATGCCAACGATTGGCGAGCACTGACAAGCTGGCCGCTCCTACCCACTAAAAAACGGATTTGAGGTATTTTTAGTATCGGGCATTTCTTTGTCCCCAAAGCGAAGGTAGCCAGCATTCATTGGCTTTCTCTGTCAACCCCAAACGAATTTTCAGCTTGACAGATGCCACGCTTGTAACGATCAAATGCCTTGGTAACCTTGTGCGCTTCTGTCCAGTTCCTGTGCCTGAAGAACATCCGGACCTTCCTGGGCGTGTGTCAAAGCAAGTTCCAGCTGAAGAAGAGCGAGCTGTTTGATGCCTTCGACCTGTTCGACGTGCGCGACTTTGCCAAGGTGTGTAGGCCAGCGCTCGCCAAATCCAAGCAAGAGGTGGCGCCACCGGCGGTAGTATTGTTTTAAAACAGGGGTGTCAAATTAATTTTTTTTGTCACGGGCCACGTCGCATCAAAAATTGGTCAATGACCAGTTTTGAAATTCTAAGCCAGTAAAAAATAAAAAGTATGTTTGTTCCGTTTTCAATTTCTTTTAAAAGGATGGTCGCTTACAAAAATGTAAGCAATCCATGTTATTAAAAGTCAGCCAAAAGTCACAAAGACCATTTGCAAGTTTTGGTATTTTATGAAGAAACTTTTCACGATTTGCCTTGGCGGGCCGCAAAAAAAGATGTGGCTGGTCACATGTGGCTCATGGGCCTTATTTTTGACACCCATGTTTTCTACACTCATTCTCTTATGGATTTTTTTTAAATTCCTTTTCTTGAGTCATTCAAAATCAACTCTGACAGCAGAAATAACACCTTTCAACCGTTTGAAGAGGTGACAAATGTGGTTCGTTGGTGCTCACAGGTGCTGAGCACTTTGTCCGTCCTGTCTCACTCGTCCATCGTGACACAAAAAGGATTCCAGTGAGTAGATCTTTAAATTAAAACAACAATACTAATACCAACCGTCGTAAATGTGCACATGTAGTAGACATGCTGCCGCGTTCTTATCATGTTCCCGCCAATGCTGCCCCGCAGACCTTTCCCTTTGGGAGTCGACATTTCCGATGACGACATCTACAACGGCCTGTCCGACCAGATCGAGTAAGCGAAAGCCTTCGGTTACGATGTGAAAGAAAGTCAAGTGTGCGTCGTCGTAAAATGTGTGCCATCTGGACGGACGGTGTCGTGCAGCGACACCATAGATGAAGCGGACGATTTGTACGACTGCGTGGACGACGAGGAGGCCGAAGGGGATGAGATCTACGAAGACTTGATGAGGACGGTCGAACAACCCGAAATTGTGAGTCCCCTCATCTCCCGCTTTTTCCATCCCCCGCCTACCGATTTGCCAACGCCGACTGTCGGTGCCGAACAAGTCCTTTGGAAGAACGTGTTTGGGTTTACACGGGCAAAGAGCCAAGTGGGAGCGACGTCATGACATCACCGTAGAGCGTCCAAACGTCACCGCCTACGTCAACATTGGCCCAAGAGGGCCTGCGCCTTTAATAATAAGAATAATAATGCGCTGTTAACGTCTGCTAGGCAACTTAGCATAGCATCGATGGTACTCGGATGTAACGGTCAGGGACACGTAATCAGCAAATCTTTCTTAATCGTAGATGATCACGAGGCTCGCTGCGAGTCGAAGGTCGCATGCGAGCTGGGTGTCATTCGTCTCCATCTGCGATCTTCATGCTAACCCCGCCCCCTGACGTAGTTGGTGCCAGAGTTTGGGCCAAGAAATAATTGGGACCAGCTTAAGCGCCGGTTTCAAGCGCTCGAGCTCGAGCCAATTTCGGCGATGGAAAAAGAAAGAACCGGTGCTCAGCCGGGCGCTGGCCCGGAACTCGCGCGCGCACAAGCGCGCTGGAAAAGGGCCATCACGGAAACCAATTCTATCCGCCACTGAGGAGACCTCTGCGTGAGGTCTGCGCCAGATCTCGGAGACCCGATGTGTCCGCAATGTCGCGAGGCCCGCGAATGGTCGCCTCCGCCGGTGGCATTGGCCCTTGAGCTACCCACCTGACTCGTCCGCCATTTTACCTTCTTTTTTCCAAGTGTCTTAACGTACATGGCAACGCACTGCCGGCCAGCTAACGGCATATTTTTGTGTGCGGGGCAGAAGTCCGGCGTGGACAAGCGGGAGTGCTGCCTCCAAGAGATCAAACTGACGGAAGAAAAGTACTCGGATACTCTGGGATCGATTTTACTGGTGCGATGCATCTCCACGTACACGCACACGCATCGAAAAGCTGTGGCGCTCATTCATTTTCCTCACCGTCAGCACTTCAAGAAACCTCTGGAAAAATTCCTCGCGGCCCAGGACCTCGAGAGCATCTTTGTCAACGTGCAGGTACGTTACAAAGTAACAAAGTGCAAAGACTTCTCTTCATTTGATTTTTAGTCACACACAGCAGCAAGTTGTACTCCTTTGTTTTGCTTTTTCCGTTTTGCGCTTTCTACTGTCTTTGATATTCCTTTACCGCTTGGTGTTGCCGCACGTACGACACTTTGTATACAGCGGCGGTTGTTTTAAAGTGCTCGAGAAATGCGTTTGAGTTGAGTTGAGGCTTGAGAAATGGGCTCCCGCCAAAAATTATTGGTGGTGAGTGCCTGTATTTTACGGTACGTATAGCCCGGACACGCTAATGAGCGCTTGTGCTTTTTTTTTTTTTTGGATACAGTGAAACTCCTCTACAGCGAAATCATGTTTGCAGCAAGAACTTTTTCACAACAGGGGACTTTTCACTAGAACAAATGTGATCTCAGACGTAAACACGAACACACACAAAAACCATGTATGTGTACTTTTTATTTTTATTCCAATCGTGCATAAATATGAGCTTACACTTATTTGACACTTCATATCGCCAGTGTAGAAAGAAAAAAAGGGAAAGAAATTGCGAAATTTACGATTTCGCATTTACTTTCACTTACATCCATTTCTTGCATAACGTCTTTTACTTTGCTTCCTCCGTCTTTCATTTTGTTCACTTTTACCGTCTCTTCCAGCGTCAGAGCTCTCCTTGTCTTAGCTGCTTGACATCCAAAGGTCCGTTCTGTCGCCATTTTAGCAATGCAACGTTTGCGCTGCGTCTGAAACTAACAATAACAAATACTTCAATGACTATGGCACGTGTGTAAACCAGCGTGGTGGTTGCTGTTGCCATTTCGGAATGAAGCAGCAGAGGTCGCTGTGGCATGCTGAGGTCGGATTAGACTTTTGCGGAAGGCTCGTTTTCATTGTAGTGTATCTCGTCGCGAGGCAAGAGCAGAAAAAAAGATTTTGCATAACGGAACAGGGGAACTTTTCGTCGTAGGGGAAGCAGAAAAGTGGGAATGGCTTTCATGCGTGAACATTTTTTCACTCTAGGGGGTACTTTCGCCCATGTAGGTTTCGTAGTAGAGGAGTTTCACTGTACGTCTCTGTCTTAAAGTGTGATTACTCCCCCCCCCCACCCACCCACCTGTGAACCCGAGAGTTTGGAATGTGGATCAGCACCGCGTACATCATCGGTTGTGTGCAGGATTTGGCCGGCGTGCATGCAGAACTTTTGGACGAGATCCGGAGTTCGGTCGGGAACGGCGCCAAGGACCTTTACCGGGTGTTTGTCAACTACAAGGGCAGGCTCCTACTCTACGGTCGCTACTGCAGTCAAGTGGAAACGGCCACCAAGCATCTGGACAAACTGGCGAGTACCCGAGAGGATGTCAGGATGAAGCTGGAGGTGCGCAATCCGCCAGGCAAAAGCCTCCCGTGTCAATCTTTGGTCTGATTTTTTTTTTTGTTTTGTTTTGTTTTGTTTTATTCTTTTCTCTCAGGAGTGTTCCAAGAGAGCAAACAGTGGCAGATTCTCCCTCAGGGATCTGCTTATGGTGCCCATGCAGAGAGTCCTCAAATACCCGCTCCTCTTACAGGTAGCACTGTGGGTTTTACACAGAACAGGTCCTTCATCATCCGCGGTGTCCTGATACTGCCAATCGAACAAACGTGTATGTCCTTGAGTGGCCGAGCCGGAGCCCTGACTTGAACCCTCGAGGAAAATCTGCGGGCCGACTTGGAGAGCGCGGTACCTCGCCGTGCAATTTGACGGGGTGTGAGCAATTCTGCAAGGTAGACCGGACAAATATCGCGTCATCCACAGTAGGCGTGCAAAGCTCGGCGAGACATTCGATGGCCGGTCGAGGAAAGCAAAAGCAAAATCTCAAATCAGCGGGGTCGATGACGCCGCCATCCCGATGATTCGCATTTTTCATCCGCCCATCCATCATCTGATCCGCTCCTCCTCACAAAGGCCGCGGCGGGCGTGCTGGAGCTCATCCCGACTGTCTTCGGCCACTCGGCGGGATGCACCTTCGACTGGTCGCCAGCCAATAGCTGGGCACAATCATTTTTTCATGTTGCAGGCCAAATAATGGAACTCTTTCAAAAGGGGCAGAGCCTTTTTGACCCTACCATGTGGGGTAAAAAAAAAAAATTCAAGGCCTGGATTCTTTTTTTTTTAAAAACAGGGAAAAAAAACATCCTTGGCATTGAATGAGTTAAAATTCTTTTTTTTTTTCTCAATCTGAATCATCCGGTCACCCATGAGTGTTTTTTGTGCTTTGCGGGCATCTCTAGGAGCTGTCAAAACACACCAGCGACCCGTCGGACAGGGAGAACCTGCGCACGGCTCTCGACGCCATGCGGGTGAGTTTGTGAGTTTTGATGCCTCTGTCGTGGATTTTGGAAGTCGACACAGCCCTCTTCAAATTTTTGTGGTATAAGAAAGGGAGAGCAAGATCAAATATTTTCACCACCATTCATTTACATCTGATCCCATAACCTTTGTAACCCGATTTTAAAAAATTATGAAATATACGCTGATATCTATATCTTATATTTATATTGCATTCTATACTGTGTACAGTTCTTTTTCTGAATCATTTATTTGTGCTTGCAACACTTTGTTTTTTCTTTTCTACCCCCCGATTTTGCTGCTGTAGACTGCGAATGTCCCCAGTGTGGGACAAATAAAGGTTATCTTAAAAAAAAAAAAAAAATCATTCGCTCGGGCAAGTAAAAATGAGCCGCTGAGATGGTGTAATTGCACAAGTATGCACACCCTCTTATAACTGGAGATGCGTTCATTCGGAATGCAAAATGGGAGTGAGCACACGCCTGCCACCATTTCATGAGCCTCCGCTTCACCCCAACTAAAGTTCAGCTGTTCTGCAAGGTTTTGTTTTTTGGGTTTTTTTTTTTTCATGAGGGAGCAGGGGGTGTATCCACGGCATGTGTATGAGTTGACGTCTTTTTGGCCGCCCAGGACCTGGCGCAATGTGTCAATGAGGTGAAGCGGGACAACGAGATCCTCAAGCAGATCACCACCTTCCAGTTGTCCATCGAGAACATGGTAACCTCATCTGGGTTCTCCATCTCCTTGTCGATGTCTGTGAAGACTATAGATTAGTTTTGTGTGTGTGTGTGTGTGTGTATTTTCTCAACATTTCACCATGCTTACAAAACAAAACGTACCCAGTCACAATCCTTGGCCCTCTTCGGCCGCCCCAAAATGGACGGAGAGCTCAAAATCTGCAGCACAGAGAAGAAATCCAAACAGGAAAGGCGAGTGTTTTCTTTTCATCTCTTTCCCACACCACCCCAACCCTTTTTTTTAAATTTTTTTTTTTAAATATATATATTCAATCAGAGTTTGTGTGACGTCGCCCCGCAGATACGCGTTCCTCTTTGACAAGGCCATGTTTGTGTGCAAGAAGAAGAGCGGCGAGACCTTTGAGCTCAAGGAGATCATCATGCTCCAGCACTACCAAGTGCGAGACGAGACGGCGGGGGAGAAGGACAAACGGAAGGTGCGCTTCTTTCGTCGCCGATGCCATCGCGATGCGGCGGCAAAGAGATGAGACCCCGAACCGAGGCTGCTGTGTCCGCAGTGGTCCCACCTCTTCCTCCTGCTGGACTCGTACGGCAAGTGCGGCTACGACTTGTACTTCAAGACGCGAGAACTGAAGAAGAAATGGCTGGAGCAGTTTGAGATGGCTCAGTGAGTTTGAAAAGTAAACACACGTGCGCGTCTTGTGTTTTATGATGAGACCTCGAAACCCACTGCTGTCCGCCGCCCACGTGCGCGCGGCAGTGGCGGATGCTGGTCGGTCAAGGAGGGCAAGCTCAATTTCGGCCTACATCATCAAACGTGTCCGTTTATTCAAACGTGAATTCTACTCTCCGTTGCTTTTCAAGAAAAGGATCATTTCTGACCCTGTTATACCAACCGAAACGGCGGTGACAGAAGTCAGTCTTCGAACACAAGCAACTCCAATAAAACCCCCCAGAAATGAACGCTTCATTTGAGTGTAAAGAGAGTGTCGCCCGGATGATGAGAAGAAGTCTCCAGTTCAACTCAGAACAGAACGAGAATTGAAACATGCTCCCACGGATGCCGGCGCCAAAAGCTCGGTGATTGGCTCATTTTGCTGTCAATCAAAAAGAGATTCCGCCTCTGACAGATCATCCAATCATCATGCAGAAAAGCCGAGCGTCCATAAACGGCCACTGTCCATAGACTCCCAAAGACGCCGAGCGTCCGATGGGCGGGCCAAAAGCAGCATTTATCCAATGACTCGTCTCGTTTCAAGGCGTTTGGACAACTGTCGCGATGCCCAGCGTCCGCACTGTCGACGCTCAGCGTCCACTCAGTTTCAAGCACAGCCAAGCTGCGGGAATGAATGAGAAGAGAGTCGCGTCGTAACCAGTAATAAGAAGCCGATTCGGAACAAAAGTTGAGCGCGTTGTAGCGCATATTTCGTCAATGACATGTGCACACAATTGTACGTACGCACATATATTTGATCACTTATTTTCGGACATTTTAGGGGAAGATGAGCTTCCCTTGCCGTCTTAGAGCAACCGCCTCTGGTGCACGGACAAAAAAAAAAACAAAAGCGTTGTGACAATTTAGCATGTGCCACCCGTGTGATTTTTGCGCTTCAAATCTGGTGGAGAGCAGTTGGACCGAAGCTTGGTCTTTGAAAGACGCCTGGAAACGAGCCTGACGCGGTTGGTGAGAACCAAAATGGCAGACTCGTTTGTGGATCTACTCCTGAGAGAAATGCTGACGAAATTGGAACATTCCGTCTTTCAACAAAATGGCCAAGTCAACTTCAAATGGTGGCTCGAAACCAAAATGGCCAAAGGGCTTTTCCGGCACGGTTTCACCCAAATTCCATGTCGCTCACCGTCTGGGCAGGTCCAACATGTGTCCTGAGAACGCCACGGCTAACAACCACGATTTCCAGATGCACAACTTTGAGGAGACGGCTTGTTGCAAGGCGTGCTCCATGATGCTGAGGTACGGGCGGGTCCGAACGCGCGTCCGGCTGCCGCTCACTGCCCCAAATCCAAACTCTCTCCCTCCTCCCTCATGTTCTCTTCTGTCATCCGCTCAGAGGGATTTTCTTCCAGGGCTACCGCTGCACGCGCTGCAAAACGGCCGCCCACAAAGAGTGCTTGGGCAGATTGCCGGCCTGCGGGCGCAACTCAGGTCGGTCGCTTCCGGTTAAAGTGTTCCACCGGTACTGTAATTGATGGCACGTCGACCACGTCCAGATCATTGGAATAATTCCGATGTCGGTGCTTCTCATGCCTTCAGCCAGCAAAGTTAGTGCATTTATCGAGTTGGCCGCACCACGCGGATTTTCCTCTGCTTCGTGTTTAGCTTGAGAGTAAACTCGGGAGTGACAAATAGACAATCTTCAAAATACTCGGTGTGGTTCCTTGGCCGCAATATTCCACAAGGTGGCGCCAAAGCAGACGTTTCATTTTAGACAGGGCTTTGGCCCGACTGAGGGAATAGTTCCATTTTTCTGTCAATAACAGAGGGTCGCTTCCAGAAAGAAAGCGGCGCGATGCTTATTTTCATGCATTTTTGAGTACCGCCTAATGCTGAACTCTGACGTTTGCCGATTCCAGATATTGGAAGTACTGCGAGAAAAGTGAGTCTCACGCGATGACCTCGATGTTCATTTTCTCATCATTACCTGCTAAGGTAGTTGTGCTCAAATATCCCCCGCCCCCTTTCTTCTTTGTTGCCCTCAGAATCGGACACACAGATCCTCGGGGAACGCCGGAATCGGTAAGATTGGCAAATTTCACTGTGGGAGTCATTCAAGTACTGACTTTTTTTTTTTTTTTAAGTGTGAAAAATATTTCGGAAAGTCAATTTTACATTTTTGATGCACCACGACCGCCATTGTGCAAAAGATTGACTCGCTGCGTTCCCCGCAAGCCACATTCCGTTTCTTTAAAACATTTGTATGATGAGTTATTGAGTGAATTGAGAGTCAAAGAAGTGAAATTCATTCAAATTCATCAATTATGTTGGGATAAATTACTTGAGATTGCATTGAAAATCAAGCATTTATTCCAATAAATTATGATTTATTTGTCATCGTTTCATTTTGATCACGATTTATTATGATAGGTTTCGAATTGCCATCAGACTCCATTTTGTTCTTTCATGATAGGACAAACTTGTGTCTGATTTTAATGCTCAGGATCCTTTTTTTTTAATTCAAAGCTTTCTTTTTTTGATACATTTATTTTACAGATACATTTTTCCTTTGTGTGCAGTAGGATTTTAGAATGACTCTCAAAATTGTATTTTTGCATGTATTTATTTTAATTAATAAAATAATATGAAGCAATAACTCACAAAAGATCAAATCCAATTTGCTATTAAATTTGAATGATTTTCTGTTTATTATGATCATTCGATTTTGTGTCTACAATGTGTCCGGTATGTTGTTTTCAAAGACGTTTTTATAATTGTACAGCGAAGCATTTTAATCTTTTTTTTTTTTAACGTTAACATTTCGAGGGGGTTTTGATGTCACTCTTCCAGCACCAAAATATTGTATGAACATGAGAAGAAAAAAAAAAGTTAACATCTGTTATCACACCGAGAGAAAAAAATTCCGCGAGATAGCGGAATTTTTTCCGCAAAGGATGAAAAGTGAAATAGCGGGGGGATTACTGCACTTCTATGCAAAAAGCATCTCCTGCATCATTGACGTGCGTTGTCCAGGGTTTCCCAAGATGGAGGCGTGTCAGGAGTACTTCGGCCTGCCGCCGCCGCCCACCAGCTTCGGCCGCCCGCTGCACCTCTCCAAGGGCGACGTGGTGGAGCTGACGCGGGCGGATGCCGAGCTGTCGTGGTGGGAGGTACGCCCGCCGCGTCGCCATCCGAATAATACGAGCAATAAAATTAAGAAATCATCCGTTCATCCTCGCGCAGGGCAGAAACTTGACTGGAGGTCAGACGGGCTGGTTCCCCTGCCACCGAGTCATACCCTTCTCCTGTGTCAGTATAAGCTGCCCGGTAACACAATTGCATACGACACGGCCATGTTTTTTTGTTGTTTTTTTTTAAATACCCAAATGTTTCAAATCGAAATATTTATGGTCTGTGTGGATATTTTTTTTTTCAATGGCATTTGAGCGTGGGTGTGTAGACTTTTCATATCGATTGTCATGCATAAAAATGAGCCAACATTTCAACGCATGTGAGTGAGAATGATGAGGTGTGATCTCACCTTCTCCCACAGAGGCCCACCCCGGATCTGTCTGCTTTCAGCTGGTGAGTGCGACGGCAAGTTACGTCTTGACTTATTGATTTGGATTCCATTGAGGAAAATATTCGATTCTTTTGTTTCCCCATCATAAAAGGTTCATTTTGTTTTGATTTTTGAATCCAAATGAAAAAACGTTCATTTTCACATCGTTGAAACACGACTGAACATTTCCCGTCTTTTTGCCTCTTGTGTAAACGAAACTGTGGCGGTTGCGCCCGTCGTACCTGCAGGTTTGCGGGCAACATGGACCGGCCCGCCGCCAAGGACCTGCTCGTGTCTCGCTCCGACGGGACCTACCTGGTCCGGCAGAAGGACGGCGGCGAGTTTGCCATCAGCATCAAGTAAGATTCCCCACCGCAGCTCGCATCTTTGCGGAATGAATGAAAAGTTGCAGTGATGTCCGGGTGATGGAGTGATCCAAATGCGATCGTGCCGACCTCGTTTGAATCAGTTCTTCTTCATCGAAGTCTTCTTCTTGTCAAAAGAATTCTTCCTCGCCGACCTCGGCCGGTTGTCGGACTTTAGTAGTTCGCCATAGATGCCGCAAGATGGCGACAACGCAAATGAAAACCCGAGCCGATCACAACACAGAACAGAACAAACACACACCCGTCGGTGCTCCTCTTGGATTGATTGATTGATTGATTGAGTGCGATCTGTCACAACCCAGACACAAAATGACGAGTGGAGCATTAAGACCACGCATCCAGCACGCACACAATTATGAGCCCATGTTACATGACTGTAAAGTCAAGAAATTACTCACCACAAGCAAACCACCTTCACATGAAACTGATCAATCGTATTTTATTACTGGAGGGTTATTTTAGGGTGTGTGTGTGTGGGGGGGGGGGGTATTCTTATATACTTCTCCCTACTCTTCGTGTATTACAATTTTGTAATCATGTCAGTAAAAGTATAGATTGGTTCTACTTTGGCAGGTTAAACCTGGACATCAAACATATTAAAATCACCTCCTGCGATGGCCTGTTTCGTATCAACGAGAAGAAGGCCTTCAAGGGTTTGGTGGTGAGTGCCCCGAGATATTTTGTCTGCCTGTTTGCTTTTACAATTCACAACAGTACTTCGTGTCTGTTGCAGATATGCCGAGGGATATTTGATGCCATTTGTTCTTTGTTTTGTTTTTTTAAGCTTGATAGCGGTACAAGTCTTCACTCGTGGCTACTCACGGAGTACCGATAAAATGACAGCTAATTGGGAGGGAACCAAAACATGCTGATGGTGGTGATTCACCAATGTGTCAAACCGCCGCAATTACTTGCGAGGACGACTGACTTGATGTCTTCTTCTTTTCTGTTTTTCTGCATCTGCGGCTGGTACCAGCAACCTCCTTGAGGACCCGATACCAATAGCTGATACTTGCTCATCCCCGCATTGGTCAAATACTCCAAGGATCATTTACGCTGGTCAACAGCAAATTTTAATCAGAGATGGCTTTATTGTGCTGGATGATGATGACGACCAAATGTATCAATCAATCAGTCAAATCGAACAAAATGATCATTCAACATCTCCTTTTTTGTTGAAACGTCACACCTGATTGTGCGCGGCCAGTCACGCAACAAACCACAAAGAGTAGCGGCGATGACCTCTTGCCTCTGCGTATTGCTGTAGGACATGATTGAGTTCTACCAGCAGAACTCGCTGAAGGAGTGCGTGAAGGACGTGGACAGCACGCTGCGCACGCCGTACAAGCAAGCCGAGCAGGGCGACGACCACAAGCCCCGCCACGCGCCCAAAGGTTTGTGCTTCTGTTCAAGAAAACAAAATCATGAGAAATTTACAACACACTGGGAAAACTCTGATGAGGGACTTTGAGCAAAAAAAAAAAAAACACATGAGCGAACACATCTGGAAAGTCGAATTATTTTCCACAAATCAAATTTAAGTCGCAATTATTTTCAAAATCGATTATTGCAGTTCTCGTTATGCTCTCATGAATAATTGACTACGTTTATAAGGTCGCCGGAGAAAAGTATCGGGACAATGCTCATTTTGCTAACAACGCTCATGCTGCAGCCTTTTGGACAGGATAATAGTTTGAATTTATTTTATAGTAGCAAGAAATGGATTTCATTTGGACCATGATTATACTCTCATTATAATAATAATAATTAGAGGCAACGTCGTTGAGCACGTAGGATGGGCAAAAGTATACGGCCTTTTCGAACCGTTCTAATGTCAAATGATGTCAATAAATATTTGAATTGGGACTTTCTCAGTATCACATTTCGCTCCAAAATGGATGGGTGTGGAGAAATGTTGCTGGAGACATTTGAGGCGCCAAAAAGCGTGTTCCTTGAATGTTGCATCTTCGTAGACTGCCAAAAAGATCAAACGGCCTACGAAATGGAGAGCCCTCGGCACGATTTGGGATCACATTCGATGTGGTTTGTCACACCTTGGTTCCCCCCCCCCTCTCTCATTTCAATGCGGTCACTGTGAACGTCGCATCGCAGGAGGCGGTGCGCGTACCTTCGGCATCGCGAGGGCCAGGTACAACTTTTCGGCCCGCGACCGCTCGGAGCTGTCGCTGCGCGAAGGCGACACCATCAGGATTCTGTCCAGGAAAGGCCAAAGCGGCTGGTGGAAAGGCGAAGTCTACGGGAAGGTGAGCGAGAACAAAAAAAAAAAAAGAAAGAAAAACGTCCACAGGCTTTCAAGCACTCGCAATTGTCGTTGCCCAGGTGGGTCTCTTCCCTGCCAACTACGTGGACGAGGAATACTCGGACTACAGCTGACCTGCACGCCGGTAGTTTGCTCAGACAAATTGATGCACGTTGTCTCATCATGTGAATAAATTTGTTTTTATGACCATGAAAGTCTTGTGGGAGGTTTATGTTGTTCTTATTTTGGTCAGAGCGTCGTCCGAAAATGTCAAAATGACAAAACTGTAGATCCGGGATGTCCTCAGCAATGCTTTTAATTTGAGGTAATTTGTACACATTGCGCACGACAAAACATGTGGTTGCTCCACAATGTTGTGGTCCTCAGGTTTTTTTCCAAGCAAATCCTGTAAGAAATGAATCTCACTCTTCGAACAAAGGTGGGTGGATAATTAACCGCTTTATTTCCAAATGATCAACAACGACAAAAATCATAACATCAAGTCACTCGCATTATTCTTATTTATTTTGTCCCCGTCATGATGTCATTTCCTGACAGATTGAGCCTTGCTTTCACTGGTAGTACAACTCCAGGTTCATGCCGTCGTGGATCTCATCTGGAAACCTTGCAGTCAAGTCAAACACAGAATCAACTTGGGATGCACCAGTACCGGTATTGGTATTGGTAACAAATATCGTATCCGCCGATACCACATCACCAGTAATGTCACCCGAGTACGCGTGCTGTGGAGACACTTTGACTTTACTTGTTGGGTGACTGCAAATTATGTTTTGCAAACTGGATGAGGTTTCATTTATTTTCATTTATTTTGTAACTGTTTCATCCTTCAACGATCACAGTTGTCATGATTGATATTGTTTTGTGACAAGAGATTCGTCCTGGGAGTGTTCCAAGGCAGACCTGCACGGAATGCTGTCAACTCCTTTTTCATAGCGACCCCTAGTGTTCAGACTGAGAGACTACATAACTAGAATGCCTCGCGTCTCTTTCAAGAACATGCGGTTGGATGTAAAAAAAAATTAAAAAAAGAAAATGTCAGGAATGGCAAGTAGCTCCTCTAAACCAAACATTTTCATCACAATGGCAAGATGTAATGAGAACAACGAGTATCGGTACTTGGTATCGTTGAGTACCCAAATGCAAGTACTGTACTTGTGCATGCGGGTCTGAAAAAAATAAACGTTAACGAGTTGCACAGAAGCACCACAAGTGTGAAGGATACAATCTCCCAGGGACACATGGTCCTTGAATATGGTGTACCTGCACAGAAAATAAGGATGTTTATACAAACATGAGCTGCGCAGACGCCCAGTCACGCAACACATCCATTCGCAAAACGCTAGCCAGTTAACAGCCAACTGCAAACGTCACCTCACAAATTTGCTGACTCCCACGTCACTCACCGGGCCCCGCCTTTAAAAGCCTCTCACATCCAAACTCACAAATACAACAGTCAGCCATGAAGCCACTTGAAACCCAAGTGGATAAAAGTAGTCGCTGCACCGCAATCAATGTTCGTACGATTACGCAAATAATGAACGGGATATTTGGTAAAATAATCGATAGCGACCGCCCTATAAATTCTACCCCTTTGTCGAAAAAAGGCTTGTTACTTTTTTCAACCCTGCGGCCTCCGGATGACATTGAAAAATTGTCAAACAGTTTAAGGACAATTGCAAGGAATTTAGGGATTCCATCACGCAGCAAGGTGGGAAAACCAATATTGAATGCCCGTGACCCTGCATCCCTCAGTACTTGGACCACCTCTTGCTGCGGGCTAAAAATCAGGAAGTCCGTGGAGTTTGCTTACCATTTCTTCAAGACTATTTTGTCATACCGCGTCCCCGTCTGCGCTGCGATGAGCTTCTTTAGGTCTCCGATGGTGTCCTCGGAGCTGGAAGGTTGACTTGTTAAGGAAGCGCGCGCGTGACGTCATAGCCAGAAGAAGACCCTTATCCAACATTCATCGGTTCTTGGATGAATCACAAATACGTTTTTCTTGGAATAATCACATGAGTGTTAAACGAACAGTACGATTGTGTTGTTCAATTCTGCGGCCCTCGGCCACTTTCGACTTGAAGGATACTTGCACTTTACGCGGACTTTCTTGCCCAGACGATCGTTGCACACCACCTCGATCATCCCGTCGTCCTTTCTATCAAGGCAAACGTGTTACGGGTGTTAGAACGGAGCACATTGCGGCGTGATGTAGCTATAAACAATTAGCCCTGTGCGCTAAACCGCAATAATGTCCCCCCCGTGCTACTCTATTGGGAGATAAGACTGAAAACGCGAACCGTTCTTTGAAAGCAAGCAAACGTGCTATGCAGCGAAGTGTGTCATTTACGTTCACGTTTCACGGTATGCACGCGTGTTGTAAAAATGACAACAACGTATTAAAGTAACAACTATTTTGTGTGCCGTGTCGTGTGTGTGAAGGTAGTTCATATTACCTTAAAACCCCGAGTTGAGTGGCAAAATAAAGCTTTTCAGGCTAATGTTTTCGAGAAGACTCGTCAAAAACCTGCTTATGTAAACCAATCAAATCGGTGCGAACTATGATTGATAGCTCACATCGACCAATGGCAGAGACGCTCCAGCGAAAGGCGGGCGTAAAGGGCAAAACAACGTGACGGCCGTAAATGCCTCCGTGGTTGCCGCAAAGTGTGGTAATCGCTTTCGCACACGACTTGACTCCATTTGGATTTGATCTTTTGTGAGAGGAAAACCTGCGACGGGAGAGGGTGTGACAATGGCAGACGAGGACCCTTTACCGGGGGGCTGGGAGAAGAGAATGAGCCGCAACTCAGGTGACTTTACAGGCGCGAAGAAAGGCCGCAAACCGTCTCGTTCCGCGATCTAATGTGCAACCTAGCTTGGGAGCTAGCAAATTGAATCAGCATCCCGAGTGGTTAATTAACCCAGCTAAAACTTGAACGAATGGAGGGCATACGCGATATTAGCGTAATGGTAGTAAAACGTGACAATCTCAATTTGTTGTGTATTATAAGCGTTTGGAAATGATGTAGGCGTGTGAGCCGATCCGTCCTGGGCGCCTCTTGACGTCACGGTACCACTCGCAATCACCCCGTGACGATGGGAAGGATTTAGATTTGAAATAGTTTCGTCCACGTTCAGAGGCTTTGAGAATGCCGCATCAATTACGCGATTGTCACCTAAATCCAAACCAACGAGCTTTATCCTTAAACGTTGTCAAAATGGCGAGAAAAAGGAGTCAGTCCTCGCCATTGGCTTGGTTGGGGCATCAAGACTTGCAAAAATATGTCAACAAATGTCTTTGCTGATTATTCAAATCGTAGATATACCGCGAGCTATGATTCCAAAATGATTTGAATTCATTTCAAACACATCTTACAAAATCACCCTGACAAAAAATGGTTTACAACTAAGTGTGGATTATTCACGCCACCTATTCGTCCTTGACTAGTCACAAATCATCGATTCACGTTTTGTGTTTTGTTTTGTTTTTCCCATTGACGCTGTCCTTGGCAAGTTCCTGGAGTTTGTTTTTTTTTTGCCTGGGGTGGTGCCCAAGCCCTGATTAAAAGGAAATTGATGTACGGTGTCAAGGAAGTCAGTCAGTTTAGGGACCACAGTTTGTGGTTAAAATTATGATTACTGGTCAAGGCTTTTTTTTTTTTTTGTCAGAAAATTTGGGCCGTGGGGGGTTGCTTTTTTTAATCTCTGCTTATTTGCACCAGCCCCTGGTCCCCCATGTCCCTCGCAAATCAATAACTGTTCTCCGTCTGCAGGCAAGGTGTATTACTTCAACCGCGTGACCAACGCCAGCCAGTGGGAACGACCTGCTGCAGGAGATGTCCGCGTTGAGCCAGATAAAGTAAAGGAACTCTTCATTATCCCTGTAACCTTCTGAAGGTCCCAAATCCAGTTCCAAAGCGTGACGCGGCCAACCCCGTGCTTCACGACCACTACGGTGCTCTTTTCCCGATGAGCATCGTATTGCTGCCACCCAAGGGAAAAAAAAAAAAATCCATCACCGTTGTCATGTGATCAGTTTATAAATTTCACTTTTTAACTCGTTGAATCGCACCCTTTTTCACTGGAACCCCCCCCCCCAATCCCTCACATTTTACTTAATTATGACTGATTTGCAAGGCCCACAGAATTTTCTGTTCTACGGCTATATAAACATGCGACCTGTCAGAAGAAAGGTGAGACTCTCTTCTTTCAGCAGGAAAAAAAAGTTTGTTTCTTTCTCTGTTCGTTGGCAATCGGCATTAGAAAATTGCTAAGTTTTATGGAAAAGGCTGATTTGAAATCCAGAGAAAATGAGCTTTTTGAAAAAGCATGCGTTTCAAGCATCATTTCAAGTTCGACACTATTGCCACCTGCTGGCCATCTTTTTACTATTTACATTGCAGTCAAGCCTGCTCCTTCAGTGAGAAGTTGCATCAGACTCTCTTGCGCCCTCCCCCATGAAAAAAACGTGATTGACGCCTTTAGACGTCACGGGGAGGCGGGGACCATGCGTTAATTGACGCTTTTAGACGTCAAAGGGTTTGAATGAGTTCATGAGATGTATTGGACTTCTGCATTTGGCAGAACAAAACAAAGCAATTCCTTGAGGTTCAGGTTGGTCACATATGTACGTGTGCCTTCTTTCTCAATCTTAAATCTTTTAAAAAACTGGCTTTTTGTTTTTTTGGGGGGTTTTTTGGACAGTTGCTCGTAGCAAGTAACTTTGGTTCATAAGACACAAAAAAGGATTGCGCGTGGAACTGAACCAGAGGTCAAGCGTTTCACGTTAAAAGGTGAGTCACCTTTTAAGGTGTTAAGTTCAAACTCCTGTCCCTTCCTCTATTATGGTGCACCTGCGGAATGGGATGTGGTGGCGCCCCGTCGGCAGTGAAGCCTCCCCTCTGCAGGTGGACTGTCATTTTGTCCCCAGCGCGGCGTGGCCCTCATCTCCGTTTTTGTGGTTTTGCGTTGCAGGTTCGCTGCTCGCACCTCTTGGTCAAGCACAACCAGTCCCGCCGGCCTTCGTCCTGGCGGGAGCAGAACATCACGCGGTCCAAAGACGAGGCTCTCGATCTGATTCAGCGTAAGTGGCGAGGCCCCGCATGCCGCCCCCTTGCGTTGAGGTTTGCTTGACTATTTGGACCGGCGCGACCGGCGCCGTCGATTTTCAGACTACATCGAGCGGATCAAGTCGGAAAAGGACAAGTTTGAGAGTTTAGCCTCTCGGTTCAGCGACTGCAGTTCAGCCAAGAACGGCGGAGACTTGGGACTCTTTGGCAGAGGTCGGTGCGACTCGAGTCACTTCAACCGGCTGGGGTGGCAGCAAGTGCAGGGGGGGGGTAACCCACTGCATTGAAGAGGCTCCCCAATGATAATAACGGTCATAGGCAGACGTAAAATGCTTGAATGTGCCCGTAAATTGTGCATCGTTAAAAACAATGACTTGAATGAAAACTCGAGCCAGATTACAAGTAGCCTCGTTCCTTCGAACGGGATTCCAAATTGAAAAAAAACAAAAAAATTCATGTACAACAGTTCTTGCACTTGTATGTATTTAAGATGTAAAATAACTCAACTAAATTTTGATTAAAAATGAAAACGGCGGCACATAAACGCAGCAAAATTCCACTTCTGTTTTTCAGAAAATAAATGGTCAAGTTTGATTTTTCATTGGAAAAATCAAGTCAACAAAATGACCGTTGACAATAAACCACGGAATTATTCGTCCATCTTCAAAACAAAACGGACAACAAAAATACAAGTGTTGTATTTTAAAATGCAAACAAAAATTCATTGACATTTTAATTGAAAAGATATATTCATCAAAGAAGACATTTTTTGACATTCAACAAAGTGATGAAAAGAGATTTTGATTTGAGTCATCAATTTTGCATGGTATTCAAATTGTATGATGAAAAAAAAATACTTGATTAGTCCATCCAGCCGTCGTTGTCTGAATGGGTCTTCAAAATAGATCCCATACAATAAAATGTTGACAATTGTACATTGCATTTTACAACATGATCTTTGTCATTGTTTTGCATTCGGCAAAACGATTCAAATTTATTTTGATTCTCGTCATTAAAAAGTCATTCAACTTTATACTGCTGAGATATATATTTTTGAAAGCTAAATTTTCACACCATTTTGTTAAATTCATATTTTGAAACAAAATGAAATAAAACCAAGTATTACAAAGACACAGAATTCCACAAATGATATAGTTCCTCATTTAAAAAGAAAACACGCCGAAAAAATGCCCATTCAACAACTGATGACAAATTGATTTGATTTATTTATTTATTTGCTTTCACGTTTTTTACTTTTGGAGGTTTCTTGAAGTCAATTGCACTTGGCACCGGTAGAGGGAGCAGTGTGACTTTCTCTTTTTTGTGTGAATGTGTGTGTGTGTGTGTTTTGTACACTTTAGGTCAAATGCAGAAGCCTTTCGAAGACGCCTCTTTCGCACTCAAGATCGACGAAATGAGCGGCCCCGTTTTTACCGACTCTGGAGTGCACATCATCCTGCGCACCGGCTGACCACGCGCATGCGCGCAAACACACACACACACTCACTAAGCTTTCTCACAAGAGTTCAAATGCTATCCTAAATCCAATCCTAAAATATTCGACAACAACAAAAAAGATGCTATGTAACAGATTGAAGCGCAGATGACTGAACGTGCATGTTACCAAAATAAAAGCTCATCTTGCGCTTTTGTTTCCACCTTTGAAAAAAAAAATCCTGTAATTTCATGGCCCCGTGTCATTTTTCACGTGTGACAAAAACGGTTCACGATGTGGCCACTTTGAAAACTCTTTGCTGTCCGTACGAATCGTCGAGCCGTCAAAATAAAAGTCCTCTCTTTTTGTGTGTGCGTGTGTGTCTCCGTTTCTCGTTGGGTGCGGATGACCGTGTCGTGTTGCCACGGCGACACGTCTTGGCGGAACCTGTCCGGCGGCAGCTCCAGAGCGTCTTTTTGGGCCAATCGTGTCGAAGCACGATGATGAAATAAGAGCGCGTCGAGGCCTTTCACTTGACGTATGACTGCCTGCAGTACTTTGACCTTTCACCTCTTGAACTAGTACGTCGTCTCGTTTGACCTTGATAAATCACCTTGGACGTTTCAGGCTCATGAACACATCAGGTCAAAGGCGGGCTCGGTTTTGGAGAAGGCTTTTATTTGCTGGAGATGAAAGTTGCACTTGAAGGCGCGCTTTGCCTTCACAAGTCGAGTGCAAAAAGCAGCATTCCAAGCAGACTTTCAAAATAAGAGTTTCAAAGCAGGTACGCTGTTTCAAATCAGGGCTTCTCCGTGGCAGGCGTGCATGTTGCGGTACCGGGCGCGGCCTCAGCCGCCAGGGAGCGCTGCTCCGCTTTGTTGCGGGGGGGGGGGGGGCGAGGGGGCGTGCGTGCGCGCCCTCGCGGATGCTGTCGAGGCATCCGCGCGCGGAGCTTCGGCCGCCTGCCAGCCAGCATCGCTCTCCCAACCGGGCTCACACGCTCGCTCCAGCCGTCCGCTTTGTTGACTGCTCACACGTGGATCTCATTTAGGACGGGAGGGGCGCGGGGTGGGGTGGCTGGCTGGGTAGGTTTTCAAGAAGACGAGGCAAAGGTTCCTTCTGTGACATGTGGAGGTCGCGTGTCCGTTTTGGAGACATCCTTCCCGACATGCGCGAAGGGGCCCCGACATGCAGCTCCACGTCTGCTTGTTGCTCGTCGTCGTCGCCGCAGCAGGTAAGCAGCCGCCCCACCCCGACAAAAAAACCCCAACAAAAAATATCAAACGTTTGCTTTTGTGTGCCTCGCTTTGCAAGCGTGAATCGGACGCACTTGTCATCTGATGGGAGGTTTGGAGTTGACACTTGGGCGCCAACTGAAAAAAAACAAATTGGAAATGATTCAAGCCCAATCTGCGCCGTTCATCGGGCTGTCATCTTTTTGTTCAAAATGCAGGAAAACCTCGGATCGATCTGTCCATTGGTTTGTGGATATATCTGGACGCATCCGAGTGAAATGTGACACGATCGAAAGCAAACGTGCCCGCTTCGTCAACCGAAAAGGCAGAAGACTAGAAGGGGGTGAAACATCTTTTCCTGAGAAAAATCCAATTCATTTTGATGTGCTTTTGCTGAATCTGACCGAAAGTGAAGGAAATTTGCCAGGTTCTTGAACTACTTCCGAAAGTCACATCGATTTCTCGACTGTATTTGTTTTGTTTTTACACATACTCGATTCCGGCCACATTTGCGAAGGGCGTGAAGCAGGGAAAGGATTTTTGGGCATAGATATCTATCGATGAAAAAAGGTGCGTGATTTAAAATAGTAATACAATTCATCAATTCTTATTTTTAGTTAGCTTTGATTCTACCTCAAATTTGATGGAGTCGGGTATGGCGGACACTCGTACAAATTCAATTTTAAAACATGTAAAGCAGCCCGTATTGCACACAAAATCTTTTAAAAATGGGTCACATATGTATATATATATATATATATATATACTGTATATATATAAAATCAAATTTTTTTCTTCATATGCTTTGTCTTAGCTGTCTGAAAAACTATAACCAGATCTAATCCAGATCAAATCCAAATTGGTCTGCAGTGTAAATCCATTGTTGAACATAATTTTGTTTGGTTTTTTTTTTTCTGTTGTCATTTACGATGTGTTTGTAGCGTCAAAAGCTGGAACGCATTTGAATTGAATTCAAAAACAGATTCGTCAATCGTGTAAATGCAACATGTAAAATCCGGTCATGCAATTATCTGCTGCTAATATCGCTCGGGCGCCTTTGGATCAGGTTGTCATTTGTGTCGCTTTTGGTGGAGATCTCTGCTTTTTGCTCTTGTTTACATTCCGCGAGCCGCTAACGAGGCAAAAAGCTCTTGCGCCCTTCGCTTCAACCTGCCTCCGGGACTTCCTTGAAATCCAATTAGAGTGACGACAAACCGGTTTCCCTTCAAAGAACGAGCAAAGCTGTCACAAAAACGACTGCTTCAAAGCAACATGGCCGACTTCCCGCACGTCTCACAGCAGGGCTTCTTCTGGGCACCGTTTTCGTGCATCTTGTGCAGCAAGCAGTCAAGTGATTTGAATTGGCTGCTCGCAACACGGGGCTCTTCCCGGAAGGAATGAAGCGATTCCCCAAAACAAGAACGTTTTACACTTATTTTATTTTTTTTTGTATGTGTGGATGTCCAAAATGTGACACGTTGGCGTGACCAATTTGTTGCTAGGCAAAAGTATCGCAGCACACACTTGGCAAAGTACTCCAAAATGTTATTTTATTTTTTAAAAAGATAAGTAAAGTAAAGTAAAAGTGTTTCAGGTTGCTCTGGTAGTTTATCCACTTTATTATTTACTTATTTTTGTCTCCGTGGGCCACTTTTGCAACGGCCGCTCCGTGTTCCACATCGAAGCACTTTTTTTGTCTTCTTATACGTTGCCAGGCAGATTTTGAACGTTCCCCTTTTGGGAAAACGCTTGCTTGTTAGTCAGAGATGGGAGTCCGCGTGACCCGCCGGCATCACGAGGGTCCTCGAATGGTCATCCCAGCGTTTGTGTTTTCACTCACACCTTGTTTGGGAAAAATCCAATAGGTCTGGAAAGTTCTTATCATGGCGTGCGTGTGCGTGTGTGCACGTGGGTGTGGGTGGGTGTGGGTGTGGATAAGCGAGCGATGAGTAAGTGTGGGGGTGATCAGTGAGCACGCGTGTGAGACAGAAGTTTGGTTGTTGATGGCCTTCCTGACGCTTTCTCTGTTTGGGTGTCCCGGTCCTCCAGTCCGGGAAGAGCCACGGCATTCCTCAGACGAGGACGCCTCCACTATCCCGCATTCCGACAGAGACTTCCCCGGTCCATCTCAGGCCGGGTCCGACTACACAAGCACGCAAGAACCCTACGGAGGATCTCCATCGGGGTCCGGTCCCGCCACGCCCGTGAGCGCGTCCGGGAGTCCCGATAGCGAAGCGCTGCGGCTTCCTGGGGAAGTTGGGAACAATGGAGCGGAAACATCTGCCACCCGCCTTCCGGAGACGCCGAGGCCGAGCCGAAACGCTCCAACAAATCCGGGACTGCCAGAAGGGACCTCTGGGCGGTTCGCTTTTCCACCGGTGACATCATCGCGAGCGACCCCTGCCGGTACCGCGGCGGCAGCTTATCTCAAGAATCTTCGCCGAGGGAAGGAAGTCACTTCAGACACCGTTTGGGGTGCGGCGTGGTCCCAAACGGATTTGCCAAAAAGTACACAGAGAACCCCGCGCCTTCCAGATGCCGCCGAGGGGACGGCGGGGATCCCGGGTTCTCCCGGGACCGCTGGAGATGCCGCCGTCGTGTCCGGAACGATCCGGAACGCGCCAAAGTTGGAGGACGGGACGAGCACAAAGACAAAGTCCGGCAGAGCGGTGACTTTTGGTGACTCCGAGGATGGGAGGGAAACACCCAGTGGCGCAACCCTCGTGGGGGTCTTTACGCTGGGGGCCTTCCGGGCAGGAACGACGGCACCTAATCCCTTGCCCAACGTGCGCACCGTGTTGCCGGTCGCACGGGTTCCCGACTCTGAGGGTCAAAGGGGAACGCCCCGATACGCCACCCAGGTAGGGGTCTTGGACTTCACTGAGGAAGGGGCGGGAGCGCCTGGGCAGCCCACCCGCGCAAGGACCATTTTGTCATCCGGAGGGGTTCGGAACACCCAAGGCTCCGAGGACGGGCCGGGACCTCCTGGACAGCCGTCCCACGTGAGCGCGTCCGAAGGGTTCCTGAGCTTCGGGGGCCTCGAGGATCGGACGGGAACACCTGGACGCTCGCTACACACGTCCACCGGGACCGCGTCCGAAGGGTTCCTCGGCTCAGGAGCCTCCCGGGCTCCGACAGACCGACCGGGACACTCGCCTCAGCCGAAGGTCCTGGGCACCGGGGGCCCCGAGGACGCAACTGGAAGGCCTGGAGGTCGGCTCCTCCCGAGCGCCGTGTTGGCCTTCGGTTCTGAGGATGTGGAGCTCGTCAACTCCGGAAACGGGACGGCACGGCCGCAGGACACGCCTCCCGCCAGCGCTATTTGGGCATCCGGAGGAGTTCAGAACTCGCCAGTCGCCGAGGCGGCGACCCTCGGACCCACGTCCCAGGTGGCGGTCTCCGGCCGAGGGGGGTCCCGGGATGGGACGGCAACGTCCGGGCGCTCTCCCCCTGCGACAACCGTGACGGCATCCGGAAGCGTCTCCGGCTCAGCGAGCTCCCACGACACGGGCGGCACCCTCGACACGACGCCCGCGCCAGCAACCCTTCGGAACCCCGCCGTGTCTCCGCCCGTCCCGGATGTTCTGACTCCCGATACCGCGCCCTGCATCACGCAACAAATGCTGACAACTGAGCTGCAAGGCACTCGGGGCGGCAACGCCGCGACCGCCCGCCGGCTGATCCCGGAAGCCCGACCCGCTTCCACCCCTTCGAGTTTTGCCACGACCCGGGAACCCAAAGTTTACGTGGTGCCGGACCAGCCCGCCACCATCCGAGGTTGGCGTGCGTGTATTCCGGCATGTGCACGAGGAAAGATCTGCGTTTGTGTGCTTGTCGACGCGTTTTGTGTTGTGGCTCTTGTCCAGTGGAGTCCATCGAGCTGCTGCTGCAGGTCGTCGCGGACGACGCCGGCTCCACTTCCGGTCCCGACCTGGAGGAGGACGCCGGCGCCTGGGTGGGTGGGGAGCTTTGAGCATTTTCCACACGTATGCTTGATGCGTATTTTTGAGGTTGCGGTTTTGCCAAGACCATCAAGGAATTGGGGGAGGGGCACGCAGTCAGGGCAAGATTCCGGCGGCGACTCGCGGGAAGACCGAACGGCTGCAAGCTGAAGTTTGCTGACGATGCCGCCCGCGTTGCAGGTGGAGCCTTACCTGCGGAGGGCGCCGGGCTTCAGCCGAATCGCGGCCGTGTGGGCCAGGTGAGCGCTCGGTCGCGCTGATCCCGAGACCGCCTACCAAACAGCTTTTCTTTTTGACATTGCAGCGGTCGAGCCGTGCAGATGCTGCTGGAGTTTCACAGCCGGGGCGCTCTGCGGTGGCTGTCCGCCTCGGGAGCCTCCGCGCTGCTGCGCCAGACGGGACTTGACCTGGTCGCGCCCCAGGGGCGGAGCTTCAGAGGCTCCAAGGTGCTCAATGTCACACTGGGAGGTGAGAGCATCATCTTCTCCAACTGTGGCTGGATGGACAAACAATGCTCCAAACGTGTGTGTGTGTGTGTGTGTGTGTGTGACGCAGGGGTGCAGGAGGACATTTGCGATTGGTTGCTCGGGTGTCCAGCGGGCTTCCGTTGCATTACTGGGCCCAGCAACAACTACAGCTGCTCCTCCGTTTGCCATTTTGACTTCTGCCACCATCATGGCGTCTGCACACACCACACGAGAAAACTTCCCGTTTGTCGGTAGGAACGCACGCGTGCACACACACGCACACGCACACGCACACGCACACGCACACGCTCCCTTTTGGCGTGTATGGTCAGGTGCCTGGTGGGCGAGGACTTCTGGTTCATGGGTTCACGCTGTGACGTCCGGATGACGCGCACTCGCCTGGTGTGCACCTGCGCGTCCGTCCTCGTGTTGGCCGTGGCCGTGATCGGCGCGCTGGCCCTGGTCGCCGTCCGGCGCTACCGAGCCGCTCTGATCCGAGCCAAAGTGGACCAGACGCGGAGCAGGTGAGAACAGTCCTGATGTTTTACTCCAGTCCACTAGGCGGCGGTAGCGTCTCGTACAAAATGGATGCCAGCACCGGTGATGCCTGGGAGCACGTTCCTTCGTAACTCTCTCACGTATGACTCCAAAATGGCAGCCCTTTTGAGTGTCTAGTGCTCTTCACGTGTTTCAAAATGAGTCGCCCGACTAAAAGCTTTCACAGTGATTCATAACGAGTCGCGCTTAAAATTACAGCTAGCTCACAGATCTGTACTTTTCTGCACTGACCCATGATCAGGAAAATGATAAAAATAATTATTTTTGTTCAGTTAAAAAAAATCTCTTTTTTTTTTCATATTCAACCATCACTCTTAAAACTTAAGCAGTCCGAGTTTTTACATTCAGCAGAATTGTCGCTGCTGCCGAAAGTCTGAAAGTAACTTGTAATCAATAAAGTAGCCAAGTTACTTTTTCAAGGTAACTATGGCAACACTGGGAGAGTTTTTCTCTCTTTGTTGCCATCTGCTGGATATATAACTTGGTGTTTCTTTTCTTTTCATTTTTTTTCATGTATTTTAATATTATGTAAAACAGTATTTTTTTTTTATTATTTGAGTTGTTTTTCCATGAGTTCATATTTATATTATTTTTTTAAAAACTCATTTACTTTTCAATTTTGTTTTTAACCATTTTCTTTTGAATGTATGTGACGTTCTCTTTTATTTTAAATGACTTTTTTTTTTTTTTTTTTAAAACCGTATGGTGACATTTTTGAAAATGGTTCCTTTCTTGCGGGCCGCTTCACTGCACTCCCAGCTGCGGCCTCGAGAGGTCACACTCGAACTCCAAATGATTGCTCATTTTCAAACGCTGCAGCCTTCATTTTTACTTGATGTAAATCAGACAAAGCAACTGGGCCCTTTTGTTCAATAAAAATATTTTGTACATCTAATAATTGTAGCATTAAAAATATTTTTGGAATTACCCCACCGAAAGAAATAAAATGTATTTCAATGTTAAAATGAAATCAGCTTATTGAGGTCACGGCAATTTGTAGATTCAAATCCTGGTATTCCAAACTAAAAATATTTGTCACTCATTCAATCATCACGAAAAACGTATTTTGAAGAAGTCATTGAAAAATAACGGTAGTTGATACAATAAATGGAAAGAGATATTTATATATATTGATGTCCTGTTATTTCTAAACAAACACAAAATATCTATTTTTGGGGGGGGGCGGGCAATTTTTTTTTAAAGTCTTATTCTTTCAAACAAAAAAAAGTAGTTCAAAAGTAGTTGGTTAAACTTATGGCGGGGGAACCGTCCTTCTTTCTAAAATAAGAAGAATTAAAGTCATATAAAAAACGAAACAAAGTAATTAAAAATTGAATGATGCAAACCGCTGATATTTTAAATTGATTCAATGAAACAAGTTGATTTCAAAAAATGAAACCATTCCGCATGAATGCAGCTACCGGCGCTTCAACCATTTCGACGAGCTGTCGTCTCGCTTCTGGCCGCGCTCGGCGTCGGCAGCTTCCGCTGACTCGATGGACAATCCGGCATTCACGCGCTCTGACGAGCTGCTGCACATGCGAGCTCTGGAGCGGCCCTGCTGCTACCACGATGACACCTTGTCGCTCGCCTCCGCCTCCGCCTCCGCCTCCGCCTCCTCCTCTGGCTGCACCGGCCGCGCCGCGCGCCTCAACACCATCTACCCCGACAGGTATACACGCACACACGCACGCACACGCACACGTGCCATCCAGCCGAGTTCCGTGTTAAATCAGCAGTTGCGTTCCGAGACACTCTTTGTTTTCGATCAATTCATTCTTTCCATCAAAGTCGAGTGTTGCCTTCAGGGATGGTCTGAAATCACATGTTTATTTGTAGCTGTGTAAATCAGGCGACTGCTTCATTGACAGAAATCTTCAATTGCTCCGTTTCGTGTTGCCAACAAAAATCGCCATTGTCAAGCTCAATCAAGTGTTGCCTTCAAGGACGCTTTGAAATCAAAGCCTTCAAACTACTGTATGTGTCGATGTCAGGTGTTGCCTTCAGGCTCAGTCTGAAATGTGTTGTCTCTCGATCCAAATCAGGTGCGACCTTCAATGACAACTGGTGAGTTGCCTTTCAGGGACAGTCTGAAATCGTAGCCTTGATCTACATCGGGTGTTGCTTTCTTTTCCACTTTCGACCAAGTCAAGTGTTGCCTTCAGGGCCAATCTGAAAATCTCTCGGTCGTCACACGAGTGTAAAAAGAAGCATGTGTGCGCGGCAGCTCTCAGTACGGTTGGTGCGGCAGCGAGCTGAGCATGGGCGACGGCGTGCTGGACTCGGGCAAGGCCAGCGACTTGTCGGTGTGCAGCTGGCCGGTGGAGCCCATCCACTGGACGCCCTTCCCGCTGCTGCGGCGGCTGGCCGCCCCCCGGCACCCCCCCGCCGTGAGTACTTGGAAAGCCACGCGCTCCTTCGCCAAGTCCCGCGACATCCGTGTCATGAGCTCACGTCAGATTTCAAATATGGAACCATTTCAAGGAGCAACACAATCGTGTTTTTGTGTGATTGCTGGAACAAAACAATAAATCAATAAAGTCTGGTTCAGCCCATTCAAACTGTCTTCACAACACATTTTTTTCTTTTTTTTCCACAGAAACATTTTTTTTTTGTGACTGATTCAAGGTTATTCCCTCCTCCTTCGACATTTCTTGACAAAATCAAACCATTGCAGCCAAAAATATTTTCGTTAGCATGGCTCAGCTCGGCTACGTTTTGTACAGCGAGGCCTTTCGGAGCGATATCGAGAGCAAGCGGAAAAGTCTTGCTCCTCCAGAGGCCGACTTGTCGTTGCACCGTATGCTACGCTAGCTTAGCATCTGTCCTTGTGTTGCCTCTTCAGGCTCGGACGTCCAGGCCGCGCTCGTACTGCGACGGCATGGAGCTGGTGGACATGAACCGCAGCTGGACCGCGTGACTCGGATGCTCTTCGGCCATCAAACGCTCTCGGTGTGCGTGTGCGCGCATAAAAAAAGTGAGCCGGTGATCAATCAATAAATACTGTGTGACTATTGTGTGTGCATGCGTGGGTGTCATTCAGTGCAAATGCCGCACCGGCTCGAAAATATACTGAAATCTCAGCAAGTATCACCATCGTGGCAAACATTAAAATACAGTAACGTATTGGGCCAAAGTGTTCAGTATCGTGATAAAAACGATTCATCAAATAATTGGAATGATTTGATTGTTCAGAAAAAAAGGATGCTGTTTGTTTGCGTTGGTTTTTATTTTTTTTTACCCTTGAAGCTTTGTTGGGATTATTTTTCCACACAGACTATGAAGTTACCATGGAAGCGCGCACCGCTCGCTGTCGAGCTGAATTTCAATTTGACTGCTTGATTTGATCCAAAGGACGAATACTCGGATAGTATTCATCAAAAGTGAAAAAGTGGTTTTGTTCCTGCAACCCACTCTGTATTTTATCATCACTGAAACATTTATGCACAGTACAATGTTTGAGCACGAGCTTGAATATCGGGGAGAGAAGAAAATCCATGGAAAAAAAACGGATTAAAACAGGCGGAGTTTGCGACCTAATTCGTATTCCATAAACGCAAGATGCGTCAGAAAACACAAAAGAAAAGTGAAAGTTTAAAAATAAAACAGAAAAGGGAGAGAAACAGAAACATTTGATTTATAAGGCACAAAAAACGTGCAGAGTTTGACATTAGAATGCGGTGTTGAACTTATTCTTCCACCGGTGCAGCAATTCCGCTTCTGCTCTCTTACGAAACTCTCCATTTGAGCGGCTTCTGTCTTCCCAAGCTAAGCCGTCCCAGGCGCCCCCAGAATCCGACCCCTCCCCCTTTGGCCATGGGCTGCATGAAACCCGGCTGGAATGCCAGACCATAAAAGCATAAAAGATCAAGTCTGGGCAATGGGAAACGGGCCTCCTGTGCCGATCGAGTATTGCGCTCGGAGATCGGGAATGCCACTGAACGATGGGAGAGGAAAGCAAAGTAGCAAAGAAGCTAGCTGTTAGCTGCATTCCATATATGGTCTTGGAGCCACGAATCGGGCCTGTGTGCGTGTCTGTGTGTGTGTGTGATGCCGCAAGCACATCAGCATACAAACGCTTCAAACGAGATTCATTCAGATCCTCGCGCTGCTTGTTGGTCACGTGACTCGTAAGCAATACGTTCTTCTTCTTCTTCTTCGCAGTCACGTGACTCACTCACGCCGATATCTCCTTATATGGACGTCGTCCAAAGGACCTCTCAAAGACCGGCCTGTGCGCGTGCGATAATTCCCTGATTGGCTTGCTCACCTTATTAACATCTCCATGTTCCATGTAGACAACATGTGTGTTCATGGGGGGGGGGGGGGTCACTTCCTGTATGCACGTTGAGGTGAAAGCATGGTTAAAAAACAAAACAAAACAAAAAAAAAACAAACGACTTCCTGCCCCCCTTGGCGGGCCATATGTCCTTATTAGGAACACGAAGGAGAGCCACGGAGAATTCCTGTTTTGTGGTCATTGTCCGGGCACGCTTTGAGGGCTGCAACTCACACACACACACACACACACACACACTCTCTGTCTCTCCCTCAATTAA
>CAAKHF010014624.1:12665-24472 GCA_901007745.1 Hippocampus kuda
CCTCATCGAAAGCTCCTCCCACACCACACCACATGAATACAGTGAAACTCCTCTACAACGAAATCATGTTTGCAGCAAGAAATTTTTCACAACAGGGGACTTTTGCAAATTTATCTCAGATGTGAACACACACACACACAAACATATGTGTACTCTTTATTTTTATTCCAATAGTGCATAAGTATGAGCATACACTTAATTGACACTTCATATTGCCAGTGTAGAAAGAAAAAAAGGGAAAGAAATTGCGACATTTACGATCAGCATTTACTTTCATTTACATCAATTTCTTCCATAATGTCTTTTATTTTGCTTCCTCTGTCTTTCATTTTGATTACTTTTACCCTATCTTCAAGCGTCAGAACTCTTCTTTTCTTAACTCCTTGGCATGCAAAGGTCCGTTTTGTAGCCATTTTAGGAATGGAACGTTCGTGCTGCATCTGAAACTAACAATAACAAATAGTTCCTGGACTACTGCGCATGTGTAAACCACTGTGGTGTTTGCTGTTGCCGTTTCCAAGCTAAGCAGTTGGAGTCGCTACAGGCTGAGGTTAGATTAGACTTTTATGGAAGGCTTGTTTTCGTTGTAGTGAATCTCGTTGCGGGGCAAGGGCAGAGAAAAATATTTCGTATTACGCAAAAGGGGGAATTTTCGTTGTAGGGGGAGCAGAAAAGTGGGAATGGTTTGAATGCATGAAGATTTTTTTCACACTAGGGGGTATTTTGTAGTTTTCGTTGTAGAGGAGTTTCACTGCATTCTTGGATTATCTGAGTGTCCCTCCATTGGAAGGGAGGGGCAACAATGTTGTCATGTCTCAAGATTTTTATTGATTACATATGAAAGTTTGACATTTGGGGAGATTTTTGCAAGAATCATGGAAGTCGATGCACAAGATTTACTTTTGTGGGGAGCAAATGAAATATAATTTGAATGAAGATGACTTTGTCCTACTTGAGAACTTTGAAAGGCCCGATTCACATACTGTAGGTGTGCTTTGTGCAGTTTGACGGCGTCTTCGTGGTTAGCGGCTCGCTTGACACGTCCATCCGAGTGTGGGACGCGGAAACAGGTGGGATGTTTTGATGGAGGAATGGGCCGGCCTATAAAGAGCGGGCTGTGATTTCCACCGGCTGTGTCTCCCCGCAGGCAGCTGCGTCCACACCCTGACGGGCCACCAGTCGCTGACCAGCGGGATGGAGCTGCGGGACCGCATCCTGGTGTCCGGGAACGCCGACTCCACCGTTCGCGTATGGGACATCCGGACGGGACGCTGTCTTCACACTCTGCAAGGTGAGGTCGTCGGCGCCGCGTAAATTGAGCCCATCACTGACGGTCCACCGTCGTCTCCGCCAGGTCCCAACAAGCACCGGTCAGCGGTGACGTGCCTGCAGTTCTGCCGAGGTCTGGTCCTGTCCAGCTCGGACGACGGCACGGTCAAACTGTGGGACCTCCAAACGGGCGCCTGGCTGCGTGACGTGGTCGCACTGCCGAGCTGCGGATCCGGTCAGCAACCGTTTCCATACATCTTTGTGTTGCATGGACCAGTGCTTCTCTAACAGTACCTTGCAATCAATTTGTAGTATGCATAATTATTAGCACTCCCAGTTAAAATATTTTAGAAGCCTTAAAATGATACTTTAAAAAAAAGTTTTAAGAAGCATATTCTCATACCAAAAACGCTACACTGTAAATTTCCTAGCGGACATTTTACTCTCATAAAGCTATTTGGTCCCAGTCCAAAGAGAGTAAAATTTACAGTTGGAAGAGAGTACATTTTACTGGAAGTAGTAGATTCAATGTACTCCAAACGATTCAAATATTATATTGGAACATAAGTCACTCACCCACATTTTACAATGATGTGCCTGGTGTACCGAGTGAGTGCCTGGTGTACCGAGTGAGAAGAGATTTTGATCTATTTTGAAGATTCACTCCTACTCCAGTGCCGCCAGTGTGACTCTGTAAAAAAGGAATATACCAATTTCACTGTTTTTTGGGGTTTTTTTTTTAATCATTGAAATTTAGCATGAATGTTAACAACCCACTTTTCTGTCGAGTGACATTTATTTTCACTTTACGGGACTTTAAAGTTCAAAGAGTAAAATTTACTCAGTATATGGTCAAGTGGTTAGCGCGTTGACCTCACAGTGCAGAGGTGGGTGGATTCAACCTCGGCTCCGGCCTTCCTGTGTGGCGTTAGCATGTTCTCCCCGGGCCTGTGTGGGTTTTTTCCGGGTACTCCGGTTTCCTCCCACATTCCAAAAACATGCAGAACAGGCTGATTGAACACTCTAAATTGTCCCGAGGTGTGAGTGTGAGCGCAGATGGTTGTTCATCTATGTGTGCCCTGCGAAGACAAAAGTGCCTGAAGACAAAAGTCATGAATGTAATAGCAAGTGTATGAACACGATAATCAATTCCATTCCCTCGGCGTGCCGGCCAGGTGGCGTGGTGTGGCGCATCAAGGCCTCCGACACCAGGTTGGTTTGCGCGGCCGGCAGCAGGATGGGCACCGAGGAGACCAAGCTGCTGGTGCTGGACTTCGACCTGGACGAGCAGCAGACGGACCAGAAGGGACAGACCGAGTCGGACCAAGATTCCGTCGTGGAGGATTCCGTTCATTAAAAAGGGATTTTTCCGCCGGACCCGATAGCAAGGTGACCCGAGTTTTGAGGACGCAAAACATTTTCCAGCACCGGAAAGTGCTGACTTACTATTGCTGCTAACCAACTGGGAACTCGGCGTCGGACCGACAACTGTGTTGTCATGGTCCGTATGGTTGACACCCACTATTGCACGCTTTGCAGGGATCGTTTCCCTCTTTTGGCTCCCATCCATCAATGCACTTGTTAACTTTTCCGTGGCCAAAATATTGTGCTGTCTGAATTAGTGTGTTGTTTGGGGATTGAATTGCCTGTGAAGAGTGACAATGTGATTCCCCAATCAAAGTGTTTGAACTGAAATGCATAAGAATCATCTAATTATTCTTCATAATGAGAACTTTATAGCCACTGCCTGCCAGAAATGAAGCTAAACGCTTGCATCCACAAGACAGACGCAGGTGTGCGTGTGTGTCAGGGCTGCAACTAACGAGTATTTTAATAATCGATTCATCTGTCAGTTGTTTTTTTTTTTTTTACATTTTATTAAATTCCCATCCCTTCATTCCAAAACAGGATCTTTCTGCTTTGGTCTGTGGCATCCGTCAGAAGATGGCGATGTTCGTTTTCCAAAGTCAAAGCAGACGTTTGAAAATGTCTTTATTTGAAAGAAGAAAAAAACGGTCAGCTTTCACAACGGGCGTCAGAATAACTGGTGACATTCTGTATTTGCAAGAATATGGACAAATTGAAGTCAATGTTGAGAAACGATTAATCGATTTGTTTGATGATTCATTGTCACACCTGTAATATGCGTGAGAGAGCTCATGTAAATTAAAGAAAAGCTTGTACAAATGCTTTTGGTACAGAGTGCAAGATGTCAGTTAAGACGACTTTTTGAAAGATGTTGAATGTTGAGAAGAGGTTTATTTGGGTGCGAAAAAGGGGCACAGCTGTGGCTCTGGCAAACAATTGAAAGTACAAAGAAGAAACAAGGTCAGCGCAAGTCATCGCGGCAACACGCGGCAGACGATTGCGCCGTCCGCCGCGCATCACCTGATGGTTCGGTACATCATGAAGTCGACGGTGGTGCAAGGCGGGAACTTGCCCACGGAGCTCTCCTGCACTGGCGTGTACACTTTAATCTGCCGCATGTGCGTATCTCGACCATTCTGGTGGTTGGCCAGCACGGCGATCTGGATCATGAAGGTCCGGACGGGCTCGTTGCTCAGCTGGTTCAGGAGCGACACGTGAATCCAACCGCTGGGCTCCACCATCTCCAACTGCTGCACGCACCAAGATGGAAAGAAGAGCAAACAGAAGAGAGCCACATCAGGTACGTGCGGCGCTCTCGCTCTTTGAATGACGTCAAGAAAGATCAAGTCCAAGTAGAGCAAGGGTGTCAATCTCATTTGACATTGTGGGCCACATATGGCCTCGGTAGAAGTCAAGTGGGCCGGACCATTAAAATTATACCATACTCTGCTATAAATCACCAAAATATCATGTATTTCCTTTGTTGGGAGAAGCTTGTCGCTTCTTAGGACATACAAGTTCAGCCGCCTTCATTATGCATCGTTTAACAAAGTCACCGTCGGAATACGGCTTTGATGCTAATGCTATTTCGCTAGCAATTAGGTAGCTGGCTTTTACTACTGTGTTGGGTCTGTCTCAGTGACCGACTGAGACTGCTGTTCTCTTCTTCTCTGATCAAAACAATGTTGTTTTCTACTCTGATCAAAACAGTGTTCCCCTAGCGGATGATCCATGAATTGCAGCTTACTTAAAAAATTCATTCTGTGTCTTATGTATTTTTTTAACTTTTAAATTATCCTGCGGGCCTGATCAAAACTCCTTGGGGCCGGTTCCGGCCCGCGGGTCGTATGTTTGACACCACTGAAGTAGTGCAATGTGGATAGACAAAGTGCACTGTGTGGATTAGTTTTGTAAAACACAGTCAGCTTCAAGCAATACAATCTTATTATTGTGTTGCACAATTGTGCATTTGTTGAGTGTAACACTATTATGCCACAGAAATTGGCATGCGAGTTGATTTGAACTCAAAACCTTTGTATCTCACATCCTCTTTTCCCCATTTGAAATGAATAGAAATGCAATTAATCCATTCAAGACCCCCCCCCCAAAAAAAATCCAATTTTTGTTGTGCATTTTAATGAGGAAAAATTACATTTCATACACACTCAATCCCAACTCCCAAATCACAGGCAAGTGAGGATGCTAGCCAAGCTAAAAGCTATGATGGACAGACCCTCCCACCCCCTCCAGGCCACCCTGACAGCACTGGGCAGCTCCTTCAGCCAGAGACTGATACACCCGCGTTGCAAGAAGGAGAGGTACTGCCACTCGTGCCTGCAGACTGCTGTCAGGCTAATAAATAGATCTGAAAACCTGGACTCACCCCCACTCACCCATTTTTAAAATGCTTCTATTTATATTTTATTCTTATTTATGTACTTTTTGTTCTTCTACTTCTCCCTTTCATATATTTGCTGCCGTAAATTGGGAAATTCTCCATTGTGAGAAAAAATAAAAGTTATCTTATCTTACCCTGACTTCATGCAGGTCGTGGAAGTTGTTGCCCACTCGAACAGAGATCTTGCTGGGCGTGTAGCTCTCGTCCGACTTGTAGTCGGCGTAGATGCACAACATCTTCACCATGGTCCTTCTCCTGTATGGACGTAGAGGTGAGACAACAAAACGGTGTCGCATATATGGGAGCAAGCGCACTAGCACATACCTAAACTGGATGTTGACCAGATGCGGTTGGGATCCGTCAGACTGCCAATATGTCTCCAGGTTGTCGTCCCTCAGCTGGTCCACGCCGAACCCTGAGGTAGGGGCATAGCGGTCAGGTGGTGTCCGACCACGGCTGACATTGACCCAGATGAATGACAAACTTGCGTACTTTGGTTGGGTTTTCATCATTCTGGCCATTTTGCATGTTTCAGGTTATTGATGCATTGTGCTCTCGGCGGGTCGTTATTTCTTGTCGTTTTGTTATGTCAATGATTTCATGTATGCTATTCCATTATCTTAATTTTTGGTTTTGTGGGGAAACCTCCGCGGTCCTTGGGTTCTGAAACTTTTAGAGCTGCGTACTGACCCGGTTTGCAGGAGGACAGCGACCACACAGCCTGTGAGCCGATCTCCCTAACGGTACCAGTCCGTTCCAGCTGCTTCGGATCGGCTCCGGGCGGCGTCTTGCTCGGCGTGGCCATCGTCTGATGAGGCAAAAAGGGAGAATGTGAGCGCACAAAGCGGACTAGATCAGGGGTAGAAAACTCCGGGCATAGAGAGCCGCAGTCCTGCTTGTTTTAGAAGTTCCCTCTTCTAACACGCCTGATTCAAATGATCAGGATCGCCATCCGGCTTTTACAGAGCTTGCTGATGAGCTATTCTTATCAATCGAGTGTATTGGAAGAGGGGAAACTTCGAAAACAAGCAGTACCGCGGCTTTCTAGGACCGGAGTTGCCTACCCCTGGACGAGATGAACGGCTGTAGATCTGGGGAACAGAACCTGGTTGACACACATTTGCGTTGCTAGTTTTCACCTTTGTCAAGTCTGCAGTCAGCGTTCCCGACTTTCGACGCAGTTTACGACGAGCCTCTGCTGCTTCTAATCAACATTTGATGTGGAAAAGTTGTGTAATTCCAATATTGCAATTCAAAATAACGCAGGAGACGCTTCTGCTTGTTGCTTTACTTATTTCAATGATTTTGCGCTAGGCGTGAAACCAGCTTCACATGCATTACCGCCACCTTCCGAACTGGAGGGGAGAGCAGTTGAACGGTATGAAGTTGCACAAATATGAACGAGACTGTTCCTGCTGTTTTCCTCTGGCATTTACAATTATATAAATGGGAAGTCATGTTTAAAACGTATCTTATGTGGTACTTGACTTTTTGCGGTCTCCTCAACCCAACCTTTGATAATGAAGAGAATGGAATGATGGATGGATTGATACATTTTATTTCTTCTTCAAGAATAAATGAAATGACTGGTAAATGTTTTGTTTTGCTCTAAGATTAGCTTTTCGGCATAAATGTTTTGCCTTGTGTTGTGTTGTTAAGTGGTTAAATGTATTACCTACAGTTATGGTCACCAAACGCCCCACTCGAACGTACTGACGTCACTTCCAATCGGACGTCGTCCAATCCGGTAGGTGCCGCCGGTGCCATGTTGTGATCGTTGAGGAAATCGATTGTGGCCGAAGTTCACTCAGCAAAGTGGATCCAAAACTCTATTAAAAGCGCATTTTGACAGCGGCCATGGAGGTAAGAAGAAGTATGGCGCCGATTGACGTAAAAATAATAATGACGTTTGTCGTCATACGTGATGACTGGCGGGGACAAAAACAACAAAAATATTGGCCGTCAAACTCAGAAGGGTTGTCGGAAATTGTGATTTTATTTTAATTCGCGCGGGTTTTCGTACGTGTGTGTTGTAAGCCCGTGAGCACATCTTGAATTGAAAAAGATTAACTTTGTACAGTATTTCTATTTGCTGAGCGCGATGCAACACATGCCGGATGTGTTACGTTTGTCAGCGTAAAAGCACACGCAAATGAAACTGGAGTTTGACAGCGGACGTTGCTGAGTAACGATTTCTATACACAGCGGCGTTGTACAGTAATATCGACTGTTGTCCAAGTGGGGAGGGATTAATGTGCTTTTACTTTGAAATAAATATGTCGACATATCCGATGTGGCGTTTTGCGTACCTTGACTCCTCCTTCCCCATCCGTGTCTCGGGTTCCATTGAGCAGCCTGGGCTGTGCCAGACGTCGGCGATTTGTGTAGGACGCGACGGTCACGCTCGAAGTCGTTTGAACCGGCGGTGACATGCCCGGAACCTGCCCGGCGTGTGGCCGCTGACTGGGGAGTGAGAGGGGGTTCGTTTTCGAGGGGGGACACAAGCATTCGAGTGACCGCCGAGTGAGCAGCAGTACCGCAGCCTTGCGTCAAATCCGGCTAAAAGCTAAACGGCCGCACGACGTGGGGAGAACCACGTTAGGAGGGGTTATTTTGGGCGTCCACATGTTGGATTGCCGCTGCTGCTTCTGTTGGCTTTCTCTCCATTTTGTCAGAAGCAGAGAGCGACAACATTATTGCGATTATTAAGCAACGACTCGCCGTTACGGTTTTTTTTTTTTCGGGGGTTGGGGGGGGCGTGATGGACCTGAATTTTTACTCCCATCTTACCGGCGGAAGCGGGCAGCACGACGGTGATCCAGAGTTCCTGGACCCGCAGTCCTTCAACGGATTTGACTCAGACAACAAGGTGACCCTCTTGTGTTGAGTCGGGGGGGGCTAATGTCATTTGTCATCCACGCCAAGCTGATTTCATTCATTACAATGGCTTGTTTCCATCTTGTAACACACTCCTCAATGTTTCAGTTCCCAGGTGGCAATGACAACTACCTGGCAATATCCGGGTCGGGCCACCCCTTCTTGGCTCCGTCAGAGGTAAGTAAACCTTCCAGTAAGTTCCGTTTCATCTGATTGTTACTACCGGTGCTCCTCTTCCCACCTTGCAGACCTTCCACACTCCCAGTCTGGGGGATGAGGAGTTCGAGATCCCTCCCATCTCATTGGACCCGGATTCATCCCTCGCTGTCTCCGATGTGGTGTCTCATTTTGGGGAGCTGTCGGACACCAGTCCCTCCGACAACGTGGTGGTCCCCGGGAATGCCGTGGTGGAAGGCGACGACCCATCATTCGCCTCCACTTTTGTCCACCCCCCTTCCCAAGGTCTGGAGCACCTGAGTCTTGGAGTCATCAACCAGTCTGGAGGCGCCCTGCTTGGCTCGTCCCTGGGAATGGTGAGGACGTTCTCGTCTGAGCTGCAGTCCGTCGGACGCACGCAAACACGATCCTTTCCTTCCTGTACGTACAGGATTTGGGCCATCCCATCGGCTCGCAGTTTAGCAGCTCATCTCCAGTCACCATCGACGTTCCACTCGGAGACATGAGCCAAGGCCTGCTGGGCTCCAACCAACTGACCACCATCGACCAGTCGGAGCTCAGCGCTCAACTGGGTCTCGGCTTGGGAGCTGGGAATATTTTGCAGCGCCCTCAATCACCGGAGCGGCCGCTATCAGCCACGGCGTCGCCCACCAGCTCGCTGCAGGATGACGACATGGACGATTTCCGGAGGGTGAGTTTCCTGCTCATCTTTCTTTGAAAATTGATCGGAGGATGAATGGAAAGGAATCCTATTCAAGCGTAAATATTTTCCTTTTTTCATAAGCAGTCGTGGAACTTTTGAATGGGGCTTTTATTGCAGTATCATAAAAACTTAAGATAATCAACTGATTTGGATTAAGTGTGGTTGTTTTTGTCCTAATGATGCTTTATTTATGTTGCCTATTCGGAGCCAGCCTTCAGTTTTGTAAATTGTGGTTTATTCCCCTTAATTCCCGTGGAAAGTTTCCAACGTTGAACATTTTTCAAGCCCACTTCTCATGTGATGCGACACACTGCTTCTCTCCCTGCCCATCAGAGCATCCTGGTGGATTCTCCAGTCTCTCAGACGTACTGCCCCGGCGTCATCTCCCTGGACCCCGCTATGGCCGAGGCGCCGTCATCCGGCCCCACCTCCGGTGCCTCTGCGCTTACCAGCCAGAAGGGAGGGGGTGGCAGGAGCGGTAAGACGGGGAAGAAGAAGGAAGACCCCAACGAGCCGCAGAAGCCTGTCCCGGCGTACGCTCTCTTCTTCAGGGATACTCAGGCGGCCATCAAAGGACAAAATCCTAAAGCCACCATAGGAGAAGTTTCAAAGATCGTGGCGTCCATGTGGGACAGCCTCGGCAAGGAGCAGAAGCAGGTCATGTGCTCAATATGTCTGCAGTGCCACCTTGACTTTCGAGTGACTTTGCAGGTGACAAATGGTTCTCTCCTTTCTTACAGGTTTACAAGAGGAAAAATGAATTAGCCAAGAAGGATTACTTGAGAGCACTTGCAGAGTACAGGGCCACCCTCAATTGTCAGGTATGACGATGATGTTATTTTACTCGTGAGAGCGCTGACACGTTTTACTCTCCAACCGCTTTTTCTTCAGGTCCCCATTGAAGTGTTGGATTCAGCGCCGTCGCCACCTCCAGCGGCGCCTCCGGCCCCGCCCCCATCCCGCCCCAGCAGGGCCCAGCAGTACAACCCTGAGGAGAACACTATCACCAACATCTGCACTTCCAACATCATCTTGGACCTGCCCCAGGTCACCACACGGTCACGCACAGGCGCCATCAGACCGCAACCTCCACCCGATTCCAACCCACCCACCGTCGCCAAGATCATCATCAAGCAAACGCAGCTCCCCTCGGGCGGCGTGTCGGTTACGGCCATGCCCGCCTCGTCGGCACGACAGCCGCCGCCGCTTCAGCAAATGCAGAGCACGCCGCCGCCACCCAGGTTGCAGCAGATGGTGCACGCCCAAGCGCCGCCACCCCTGCAGGCCAAGCCTCGGGGAGGCGGTGCCGTGGCTTCTGCGGCTCCGCCGCCGCTGCAGATCAAAATAGTTCCGTCAGTACGGCAGGCGGATTCGCTGATTGTGGCATCGGCTTGTGAAACGTCGGATTTGGCCAAGGTGCCCGGACAGTCGGCCGCTGCAGTGACAAGAGGAGAGGAAATGATGGAGGCAGAGGAAGGGGTACGTTTGATTTTGTCGTTTGACCCCCAGAGGGCGCCGGTGACAATGTTAACCAACCCTGGGCAAAGCACACCCGTCCACAGTCTCTGATCAGCCCTTGCAAAGTTTGAGGAAGTCAAAATAAAATGTAGTGATGGCGCAAGGACATTGGCATGCTGCAGCACATACACAATGAATGAGCTGGTCCAAATGCCAAGTGCAGTGTGAAAAAGGCTTTCAAGGTTGCGGCTCAAAACGGCGATAGTCAAGTCCACGTTTTATCAAGTCCAAGTCCAGATGAGATCAAGAGTAAATCTTAAAACAGAAAAACACAATTTTCACGACCACATCATAAGAGAAATTTCATTCTGCTCAACATTCTTCTTTGAACCCTCTTTAATACCCTGTGTGCAGATAAATAACAAAAACAATTACCTCCACTTAAGGAAAAGTTTTGACATGGTGCTGTATGAAGAATCCGCAGGTTTTTTCACGTTTTTTTTTAAAAGACATTGTGGCTAATGCCAATTCTTGATGGTTGGTAAAACCACATTTTCTAATCCCGCTGTTGGTTAACATGACTGAAAGAAAAACACTGCGTGATTTAGTGATCACCATCAGGTTCACCAGTCAGATGGCTGTTTTGTTAATCTGAAAAACGTTGTTTCAAGTTTCTTTTGAAGGTGGACATTAATTTTCAGGAATACAAATGGGTGCACTTGATCAAGTCGATAAAAAATATGATGTAAGTCCAATGGCCAAATCCGAGACAAGTCACAGAGTCAAATGCCAAGGACTCCAAATCAAGTGAGAAACAAAAAAATGTGGAGAGTCCTGACTTTAGAACTAAAGGCCTTGCTTAAAATGTCCACACAAATTGTGATCTTCATTTGATTTTTATATAATTTGAAAACAACTGCAATATGTTGCAGTTCCTTTTTGGAAAATGAATTGGCTAGCCCTGATGTTACCAATGTCACTTGTGTGTTAGATGGAAGTGGAGGTGAAAGTGGCCCCCGGGCCTGGCATCACGTCCGCTGCCAGTCCAAACATTTGCGTACGCAACGGGTGCACCAATCCAGCGGTGGACAGCAAAGACTGGGACAAAGAGTACTGCAGCAACGAGTGTGTCGCCACACATTGCAGGTGGTTGTTCCTTCAAATGTGTTATTTTGTTTGTTTGGGGTTTTTTTTAACGGTAGCCTTGATCTAAATTTCAACATATGCTTTCGTCCCCAACAGAGATGTGTTCACAGCCTGGTGCGCCATTCGAGGGCAGAACTCCACCACAGTCACCTAGCGGAGGGACCATTGGGACCAATTCATCCATCAATCCATTCACCCCTCCCCTTTTAATTTTTTTTTAAGAGATTACCCTGGGGGAAGCTGGAGTCTGTCTCAGCTGAAAGGTGGATTGGTCGCCAGTCCATCACTGGGCACTGAGACACAAACAACCCTTTATACCTACAGTCACTAAGTCAGCTACACTACACTATCAGTGAAGCGCCCCCCCCCCCCCCCCCCCCCCCCCCCCCCCCCCCCCCCCCCCCACACGCG
>CAAKHF010014625.1:17420-36199 GCA_901007745.1 Hippocampus kuda
CCCCCCCCCCCCCCCACCCCTGCTAATCTTAACATATGGATTTCTTTTGGCTGGAGAATCACCAAACCCATCCCAGCTTTCATCCTTGGACTCAGGGCTTTGTGCTTTGTCTGCATCTTGAAAATCTTCCGTGTGGCTCTTCTACTTGGGATGCTTATCCTTTTACACACTAGTCCTCTAGTTAAGCTTTCTGCGCAATGCATTTTTGCTACTTTCATCTCCTTCCTTCCACTACCTGACCGGAGTGCCTTTTGAGAGGAGTTATCAGTTTTGCTCCTTCCCTTCCTCCTTCTTCCAGATATGACTTGGGATGACGTCCGGAATTACGAGAGCAAAATGCATGAGCAAACCAACATTAAGGTTTGCCATGAACAGGCAGAGCATTCCACAACAAATCCATCTTCAATGGATGCCATAGACATCCATGACAAAGCAAGCGTATGTGGTTTTCCATTCTTTTTTTTTTGTCTTTTGTTTTTTGTTTCACTCCATCGTTCCACTTTTTGCTCATTTTGAACCCTTAATCTGTGATGGTCTTGATGGTCCCCCACTTGTTTTTATTCTCACAAGAAAATATTTGTTTTCTGCTTGAGAACATCTAAATCCAGTTAGATCATACAAAAAGAAACAAAATATTACCGTGGGTTTTTTTTGTGCCACTTTCACTCAGCTTCTTTCATTTTAGTTTTCACCAAACACCTCATTGTTGTCAATTCATCTCTTCTCAACCCAGACATGACAATGGATGAGGTGAGAGAATTTGAGCGGACAATCCAGGAAGCCACCAACCAGAAGATCGGGATGTTCCCCCCATCGATCTCCATTAGCGAGACCCCTCTGTCCTCCTGTTCCCTCACCGGCCCCGCCAGCGCCCCATCCACTCCCCTGTGCACCGATGCGCCCGATTCCCTCTCGGTCTCCAAGGACCGGCCACGCAAAAAGTCAGCTCCAGAAACCCTAACTCTTCCTGAGCCGTCTCCGAGCGGTGCGCAGCAGGGATCCGCTACCGGCCCACTTCCGTCTTTGAATCACCTTCAATCTTCTACGTCGCCTTCCTCCAGCTCCAATCTGGCTGAGATGGGAAAACAGTAGATGGACTTCTCTGAATGTCTTCCCCGCACTTATGGTCTGTTGCTTTTCCAGTATCTCATTCAATTTAGTCTAACCTCCAAATATTCACACTCTTTCGGCATTCCCAATGAGAGATTGTCAGGCTTTGAGTATTAAAAAATAAGCCCTTGTGATTTTAGCGTATGTTTGCAGGTCGATTTAAGTTTTTTGTTTGTTTTTCCTTCAAACATGAAGACAACAAAACTGTCCCCATTCACACAGCACTATTCTTACTACCGTACCTTGCACGACTTGTCTTAAAGCGCATCTCACACCTCACTGGAGCTGTTATCAAGCTCATGATTTTGAGCGATACGTGCACATGCATAATTATTCCTATGATCTGCTCTTGTTGTTAAGAATGTAACAAATTAGCTTAGCAATTTTCCAGCATTGATGATGTCATGTGAACAATGACAGTTTGAGACACAATTTTTACTCTTTGTAACATTCTCAAAAGAATGGTGAAAACAACACAAATGGCTTTTTTCAGGTTTTAGTTGAAAACGTCTCTCTATAAGAAACTCCTTGGGCTCAAATCCTGATTTGTCTGACCTTCACTTCCACTTCGGAGGATTCATCATTGTTTTGTTGAACGGAGCTCCTTTGCATCTGCCATTTCCTTTGTTTTCCTTACTTGGTATTAGAAGAAATAGATGCCTTACACTAGCGCCGCAGAGTCACTGGTTTACTTTTGCATTTAGTCATAACACAAAGTGCAGTAACATCAGAAAGGCTGCACAGTTATGTTTTTAGGGCCCTACGCTATCATTATTTCGTTTAATTTAATACGCAGAGAAAGGATGACAAGATCAGTGTTCATACCTCAGGTCTCCACTCTTGTACTTATAGATGTCACGTAACCTTCCTCTCCTTGCTTGTTGCCAAACAGCCACGTTTTATATTCCAACACAGCCTATACCTTCGAATACTGAACCCTCAGAATGTTTACAATCATTAAATTTGCCTATGCGTCGTAAAGCCATTAGGTACAGGCAATCTTGGCATGACAGGAGACCGTACCTGAACTCTTGGTCAGTATGTATGCTTGGACGGCTCATGTGGCACGCAGTGCTCTACAAAACTCTCGCTCTCATTAGACAACAGGCTACTTCCTGGTTCAAGACAGTCCCGTTAATTCCTTTGTAGTGAGGAGTGACAATAATCAATCAGTACCTTTATACAGTCTCACCAAGATTTAATGGGTCACTTGACCCGTCGCTCTATAAATTCTTTGGGAATCGTTTTTGTATTTTTTCTTCATTTTTTGGGGGGTGTGGGAGGGGGGAGTTAATCCTCGCTCACTGTACAAGTCAAAATGATTGTTGTGAAAGAGGTCATTAAAACAACAATCGTTTGAGGCGGCTTTTGTCCAGTACTGTAAATGTGAAGCGACTTCATGAAATCACTTTGTCGTATTGCGGAGGGGGGAAAAGCAGGTTCACTTCAAAGCTCTGTCTCAAGATGGGGGCATGTGCATCAAGCTTACTTGAGAATGTGCTTTCTTCGCAGAGCACACACTTTAGCCTGCATTTAACTGCGCCAATGCCGTCTGACAAGTGATTGAACGAAGAATCATTCTCTACTGCCATGTAACCCAAGTGGCCACTATATTGTCTCTACCCGATGAAAACTATGTACAGTATCCATTAGTAGGGGAAAAAACCAAGAACACCTTTTCTCAATGAAATAAACTAATACATGTGCAGATGCCTACTTTTCAATGAATAGAGACAATGTGAACATCAAACAGTATTATTTACAGGGAGTTATTGAATAGTTAAGACAAAGTGCTTCTATATGCTGCATGGAATGTTGCTAACTTATGTACCGTATATCACAAGAAGGATGTTTGCATATGCAGTTATCAGATTGCACGCCTCACTGCATTTGATGATGCAATTCTATGAAAAAAGTGAATGCCTCAATACTATCATTTTATATTAAAGACATTTTGAGTGAGATTGCAAGCATGTAAGAGAATATAGGCTGACAAAATACTTCAACTCGGTGCCTCTGCATGCCACAGCTGCATTGTCACACAGTACATGGAATCCAACATATATCGGCACTTGAAATCTATTGCATTCCCATGGCCTTTATAGACCTGTTTTCTACCACAGTTTTGGAGAATGGCGAAGAGAATTTAGCAGGTAATCATACAAAGAAAACGTAATCACAATACCCATGAACTGGACAATTTTGTGTGAATGCATTTGCCTCACCGAACATGGTGCACATGCTAGGACACAGCATTTAGCCACTAAAGTCTGTTTTGCTGTTATTTGTGCAGTACTCTTAGTATGAAATCCCACTCGAGTCCTGTGATCTCATCCGCACGTGGGCTACAGCGTCACATGGTGCGGTAAGCTGAGCAAGGCATCACGAGACATGCACTTAATGCCCCAAATGATTCTGACCTTAGAAACGTTTGAAGTGAATTTGCATGTGTTGAAGATCTTCTGGCCGGAAATGACACAAGAAAGAAGCAAATGACAAAGTGCGCTTGTCTCAGTGGTTTATTCCTTTTGAAAGTAATTCACACCTCTCACAATTTTTCTGTGACCATAATATAGAGCATTCTAATCAACTGTACATTTAGAACATTCCATATGCCTGGATTAAATCATGTTCTTAATGCAACAGCCTACAGGTTTTTTCCATTTTTTTTATGTCGATTAAAAGATCACAAACATTTAAGTTTGCTCAGTTTCTCCAGGGTGTAAATCATTTGGGGTTTGTTTGTATGTGTCACGGCTAACTTGTTATTCAATTTCTCTTTTTATGCCTCTCTCCATTGAGTTATTGGTTTTTGGTGGAAAATGGAGCAAGGTGTTCTATTGAGGTCTTGTTATAGTGGCAACATGAGAGCCTTCTTGCTGTTTTACTTGGCATAACATCTCTTTAATATTCTGTATAGTTTCTGACTTGCTTTTGTTCAACAAAAACAAACAAAATGGAATTTGTTTATCATTAACTGCAGCTTTTGTCTTAAATCATCTTATATAACTTTTGTAAAGAGTACACAGACAACTGGTATTTACCGCCTCTCGTCAGGGATACACTTGATCTTATCATGAGCTGTTAGTTAAAAAAAAAAAAAAATCAAAAATCAAACGATGTAAAATGGTATGCTCTGTTTAAAAGAGTAACGTGAAATCTGTTGTTATTGATTAGTAGAGGAACTTCCTTACATTGAATGTGTTCAGAGATGCTTCACTGTTGTAACAAAGTCTTTAAATCGACAGAAGGGTCTTTTTGTCACGTGATGCGGTCGGCAGCTTCATGAACATGTCTGTATCGAAGAAGGAATCAGTGTTTTAGGATGAATGCCTTGTCTTAAGTTTCCATTGAGTGACGCTTCCGGTGGTCGTGGTGCACTTCGTATGATAGTAGCTGCTTTTTTTTTGTAAAAGGGTTTCTTTTTGGTGAGGTGATTTACTTTTTTTCTTTTCAAATTGTGCTTCTGTAGTGAACCTTTTTTGTGGCTGAACTTGAAGGATTAACGGTAAGTCATTTTAAAGGACCCAGCTCTTTTTTCCTCGCTTTTTTTTTCTGCTCCAATTTTGTTTTCATGCTTACCCTGACAATTGGGACCTGTCCCACAAACTAGAAGCTGTAAATGAATGAAGTACTGTGTATTCTTGTTCACTTCTGGTTTGTGCAGTATGCCCCCAAAATTGTTGATCTGGTAGTTGCTGCGTTCTTCCACTTTGATAATTGTATCTGTTATATTTCACCGGGTTCTTTAGTAGTTATTGTTTTACTATTCAAGATAAATAATAATAATAATAATAATAATAATAATAACAATAAAAAAGCTATTTGATGCACAATTCTTTGTTCTGTCTTGACATTTGCATTCTGTTGCTTCAACTTAAATGAATATGGCAGCTGGCAGGCATTCCCAAATTCAAGGTTTGCTTTTCAGCTTTAATTAGTCTTGGTAGGCAACATAAAATCTATTACGTAATCAGAAGATTTTCTTTTTCTTTTTTTTCATCAGATTTACCACACTGTCACTTTTGCAGAAAAACAAAGATACTTTTATTTTATAAATGGTTCTGAAACCAGGGGTTCAGGGAACTGCACTTAGGACAAACAGGGGAGGTAGAGGCTCCCTGTCCCCTCCCCAGCATGTGAAGAGTTAAAAGAAAAAAATCCATTTTAGTTCTCTGGTCTGGAGGTTTACCGGTACATTGATTTTCTTTTTCAATCCAATAATATCAAATATTTCACCATTTAAGCAGCAGAATTTTATATTTCCTGTTCAAATGTATGGCCAAGTAAGGAAGCGTCATCGCGCTTTTTGTGCTTCAAGAGACTACACACACATTAATCAATGCAGGAAGTTATTGGCCTGTTCCCTCAGACAAGAGGCATTGCTGTTTGGCTTCATGTCAGCAATATAAATGTTTTATGACACATTGTTTTTATCACTCATACACTGCGCATGCTGACATTCAACAGTCTGTCTAATATATTAGATGAATGTGTGTGACATGGTAAGTCTTTGATTGGCGGATGGACATGCACGGTGGAGCCCTGACAGCACAGTGCTGCTGCTGACAGGCGGCAGTGCTGAGCTCAATTGGCAGAATGCGTCAAAGAAGTATGGTGCTCTTCCCACACAAGATACCAGACCACTAGAGAAAGGGTTTCTTCAGATTCTTATTTTGCCAAAGAAGTTTCCGTGAGGATAAGCGAATTAGAAAATGGATGGATGGTATTGAAGGCAATGTTAAAAATTCTACTTCTCCTGTAAGCGTATGTAAATCGTCGATGGAGAGGGCCGCCAAATAAAATCTCGCCTTGGGCACCACATTGGCTCGGTCCCAGGGTCTCCAATGCATAAAAAACAAAATTATTAAAAAAAAAAAAAAGGAGTATAAAACACTTGGATAATAAAAAAAAATCCACTCACATGTGGTTTGGGAATGGATGTGTTAATTTATTATTGATTGATTCATTGACAACAGTAGAGGTGGCAACTGGAGTGGCAAAGCGTTCAGTGGAGGTGGCAGCTGCCACCCCTTTCCAATCCGCAGATCCGCCAGCGCACTGAGGTACCTTTGTGAGGTTGTGATGCTGCTTGCTATTTATAATGCTATATTCATATTTAGATTTTCAACTTATTTCCCATACAATCTCTAATTGGTCCATCCGCCCCCCCCCCCACCCACTCCAGTCATCAACATCGTCATAACTTACCAGAGTCGTTAGTTCTAATGTGTCTTTTCATTCCATAATTCATGCGTTGGTTAAAGTTACACTTTCACAACTTGACAAGAACTACTGCTATTACAATGTACTTTTACACGCCAAATCAAAACACTATCGGATAATTTGATTTCCTGATAGAAAAACTAACTCAACTGTAACTGCATACACCTATATCCATAAATAACTAGATACAAATGCTCAAAGTACCAGATATGTTTCTTCTAACTGATATACAGTGTTCCCACACCTTTCCACTGATTTGGGAGGGGGGGGGGGAATACTCTATTATCTGTTATTTGCTGGAAAAAGAAAAAAAAATCAACTCCCCTATTGGCTGTTTCGTGCTCAGACCAAAGCGCTGTCTCGTTAAACATTGGTTTGGCGCCATCTTGTAGTACATTAGTGCATAAAAATTATATTGATGTGAGTTGAGGACCATCAAGTAGTGACTTAACACCATCTACGAGCAATTATAAGTCCTTTTACGGGATGCAAATCGTGTGGGAACACTGCAATTAGTTTCATCTCCAAAGCGCGAGTGAGACAAGAATTATCCAGAGACAATGTGACGTGCAAAATGCGTGCCCTCCATTGCCTGTGAAAATGTTAGTTGCTGTCGTCAAAGGTGCAACTGTGGTGGATTCTCGGATAGCCTGGCCTATGCAAATGACCTCATTTCCGGCCTTGTCCATAGCAGACAGATGCACTCTACTTTCACAGCAGGAGGCCTGGTAGGAGGCCACGGTGATGTTCTCGCCCCCTGGCCTGACCACTGTGGTCGTGTTGAGGGTGCCGTTGCCTGCACGAATGGTGACGTTGTCGACGCCCACTCCATTGATGCTGTCACTCACATTGACCACAAACACCCACTGAGAGGAGTTGCAAGGCGATGAAGAGGATGGACAGGTGGATGTCCTGACTTCCTGGCACATCGGAGGGAGAACATCGCTCACCTGCATTACAGAAAGCGAATGAACAACCTCAAGCGGGTGTGTCATAACAGTCTAGAAATACATGATGTGCTTTGGGTCTTCCAGTGGATGGACCCTTTGTGGTAAAACTTCAGTATGAGTGCCATCCCAGTATCCTCATTTAAAAAGATACTGTTAATAATAGCTGCAACTTTTTATCCTGTTGTCAACCTTATTCGTCATATGCGATTATGGTATGTATTATGTAAATACAGTATGTAATTGTATCCCCTTGTAGTTTGACTCCCCTTGTAGTTTGACTCAATGAACCCCGCCTTAAGTTCTGTTCTTTTGTACAGTAGACTCTGCTAGATATTCCCATCAGTCTCACAAAACATTTGGATCTGCCAGTTCAGGCTGGCGTTTTCCCCAACAATCGAAGCCAACAGTTGACAGCTCCGCCTCTCTCTTTACCGCACTTTAATTGATTATTGAACTGCGGCCTAAAGTGTCCCTATTTTAAGTGCAGATGTGGACACCCTTATCTCTGAATGTGGTGTTTGTTATGGCTAATCCGTGACGAACACCGTCTCCGAGAACTCCAAAAAGAGCGAGTACTCTGAACTAATCTTTGGTGCTTAAGCGCAAACGACAGTCAGGAGGTATTTCCCCCACCCAAAGGCAGTAGGAGACTGTTGCGTCTATTTATCACTCTCTTTGTTCGTATCCAACTTGCTCTTGTCCCTTGAAGAGGTAGATGTACTTTTCACAACGATCGGTTGCTGTAACCACAGGAGGTTTTGAGGTTCCCTCACGAAAATATGCTCTTTCTCTCAGGCCTGTGGCCTGGTTGGCACACTCTCAGTTGTGTTGTGTTGTACTGTTCTGATAACGCCCTGTTTGTCTTTCAGTGGGCGGTGTTTTATTCAGTGTGTGTGGGTTGATGAAGCCCTACTTAGTTTCCAATGAAACAGTCAGTCTGTAAAATCAACTTTAAAAGAGTTCCTCATCTTCAGTATCGGGTGTTAAAATGTTTTTCGAAAGTCTTCAGTTGTTTGAATGCAATAGTTAATTTTTGTGCTACAAGTGCTATTGTGGTAGAATGTCTCACCTGGCCCATGCAAAGAGCCACATTTCCCACATTGTCTAGAACAGACAGCTCCACTCTGTCTTCACAGCAGGAGGCCTGGTAGGAGGCCTCGGTGATGATTTCGCCCCCTTCCCCCACCAAAGTTCTCGTACGAAGCATGCCTGTCCCTTCGCGGATAACGATGCTGTCAATTCCCGTCCCATCGACTCCGTCGGTCACTTGGGCAACCCACATCCACTGAGAAGAGCCACAGCGTGACAAATCGGCTGGGCAATTGGCAAATTTACGGACCACCCGGCACACTGGCCTGGAAATATCATCCACCTGGAGACACACAAATGTAGAAGCATTAACAAAATGTAAATATCAGTGGTGAAATTGTTATTAGCAGACCTTGTGTCTCAAAATTGCAGTTTCGTTTAAAATACTGTATGCATCTGTAATTGAGTCACTCAATCAACAAGGAAAACCACTTAAAACATCTTTCTGACAACATTAAGGATTTTTCTTCCCGCAACCACCTTATACGACACTGTTGATCAAAATCTGAAATAACCTTGATTACTCTTCTCTTACCTCAGCACCAACTGAAAACCGAAGGACAGCAAAGTTGAGATCGGTTGCATCTTCATTTTCCGCCACAATCGTAAGCGTCACGTCAGTTCCCAATGTCACATTTGCAGGAGCGGTTAGGGTCACAGTGTCGTTGGCTTTCCCGCCGCTGTCTGCTTCTACGGTGACAGACATTGGCGATGACGAAATAAAGTTGCGGTTGTTGATAGCACGCATCGTGAATGTCCCGTTTGCAGTCTCGTCGGGGACTCCTCCGGTCATTATGGTGACAGTGAAAGGGATAGAGATGGTTGAGCCTGGTTCTATGTTGGTGATGTTGACTTGAGCCTGAAAAAGTGGGACAGCCATTTTAGAGTTTGTTCATAACTTACAGCTTTGATTTTTTTTTAAAATGATTTTTGTTTGGTTGGCTTAAAAGCTATCTATCATCCAAACCCTGGTGGGTATCGAGCAAATGGAGCAGTCGAAGACTGCTTGAAGAACTGTTCTGGGCCTTGTTGCAAAGGCGTTCCTTGTGACTGAATCCAATATTCATAAAACATGATTGAAATTTTGTTCAAGCTTGAGGGCAAAGGTGAGATCTGCTATCATTTGGTCGAGAATTGAAAAAGTTTAGGCTCACAATCACAGCGATGTTGGAAGTCCTGATTCGAGTGGGGGCCTGCCTTTGGAACATGCTTGGAGTTGACTGTGAGGATGAGTCGCTGCCCCCTCCTCTCAATCGAACCACAAAATCTCCTGCTGGAATTTCATTGAATGTCACCAAGAAGCCAGTTGTTCCTAATGACTGAGAGAAAGGACAAGAAAAATGAAAGAAAAAAAATGCAATTCTACCTGCAATTTTATGAGGGATTTGAATTAGGCTTGCTCTGTCATCCAATCGTTTCCTAATCAGGAAAATTGTTGGCATCACAAAACATTTATTCGTGTAGAGACTATATTTTAGGTTTTACCGATTACCTAACACAATATCTAATGTCATACCACTCGAAGCAGATGTCAAAGTTAAAACAGCTAATTGGATTGATGATGAATCCTCGAGTAAATATTGTCAATTCTCAAGGTTGGTTATGGAAATTTGAGTTGAATCAGTCAATCTTCAAACAACCATCACATTTTCTGAGATAACTGCTCTAAGTTGGGGCAAAATATTTTTAGGTTTGTTATTTGGTGTTTGAGGCTTAGCCTTTGGTGTATTCTCTTTTGAATGAATATATCCAACATGCCTGCAACATTCCGTTGACCGCTGTTGGGCCCGAGCTGTCATACAGTGTGACCTCTGTTACATTTACACTGTCACTTCCTGTTGCTGTGACAAAGATAGTGGCATTACCACCTAAAGGTTTGCACAAGAGAGACAAATGTCATTTTTTTTCCCAGTGAAAACGGTACATGATCAAAAAGAAGACGAGACATGACTCATAGCTCAATGCTGATCCCGGATTTTGAAGGAAAAAAAGTGCGGCTCCGTGCATAGGAAGTAAAAGCATTTGTATTCTCGCTCGTGGGGACAGTCATCTACTTTGCACAAGAGCTACTTTCATGCATCTACAATATTCTGAGTTGCAAGTGCAAGTAAACTACACTGTCGAAACCCGTGAGTGTGGACATGGATAGATAATAACAAGGTGTGTGACATTGCAATCGAAGACGATGTTTGACCTGTAAGAGGACGTGCCTCCTTCAGAAAGAAGTCTGCAACGGGTGCTTCACTTTCTTCCACATGGTAGTAGATAAAGTTCACTGGACTTTGACCTGATGTCAACATTGGTAAAACAAATATTTACAATTTTCAACACATCTTTGTAAGAGACCATTTATGTTCCATCCTTTGACTGACCTGTAACCTTAACTGAGTAGTGATCATTAGAGTCAATACGGATTTCCCACAGTCCTGTTTCATTGATATCGTTGAGCCTCAATTGGCGTAGATTACCCGTCGAGGTCGAAGACGCCAGAGAGCCACTGGACTCACCGGAATTCTGAGATACTCCTGCAAAGGTAGGAAAGGGATGCTCAAGATGCACAAACGGTTGGTGATTTCCCAGCTGATGTTTAGCCAATTGGAAAAGTTGGACTAGACTAGCCATCATACCTGTGGGGCTGGTCAGAATAAAAGTGAGAGATGATTTCCCCGTGATGGAGATAATTATGTTCCTTAGTGAGCTATCAAGGGTAAATGAGAATGTTTCGGGCTGGCTGCTCATTTCTTGAAAAACTGTCACCTGAAAAACATGGGGCATATATATATATTTTCTGTATCTACTTTATAGATGTGTTTTTCCTCGTTCCTTTTATTACCCTTGCACTGTCTGTGGAATCCTCTATAACATTTGTAACCATAGGGAGATCTCGCTTGCTGACCTCAATGGTCTGACCACCAGATGCTCTGGCAAGTTCACGGTAAAGCTGAGCACCTTCTTGGGTCACCACTCTTTTGCGCCGACTGGATAGTGTTTCTGTCAGCAAGAATGTTACCTGAAAATGCCAGCAAACATCTTAAACATTTTCATCTCTTCTTTTGATCGGATAAGGATACCTAGTGAAGAGTTGAAGTTATAATCGGAGTTTTGTGAGTTTTAATTATCCACTATATCATCCAATTATCTCTCTCACAAGTCGGGCCGGTGTACCACTAGATCATCAGCGACATTGCAGTTCAAACAATTAGTCAATGATTTTGAAAGCATGATCATGCTCTAATTTGCCGTGATACATACTGTCAAAGTGCTGGGAAGCTGGGTTACAATTTATGCGGGAAAAGGATTTCAAAAGTCTTACCACAGACTTGGTGCTCTCAATAAGAGCAGTGATGGTGCTCTTTAAATGAACGTCTTTTGCTGATGCATCAGTGAAGACAAATATTTCAGTTGAGGATGGAGCCGTGGTAAGGGCAAGCTGTGACCAAAAAAAAACAAAAAACAGTACATTGCAAAATAACAAGTGTTCAAATTTCAACTGACTTGAATAAAAAGCCAATTAATTTAGATGGAATCTGATTATGCATTTCGTTTCCAAATGAGAAATTTATACTCGTATAACAAGAGACACCTGCAGTCCAGACAAGCTCATCTCTGGGTTGTCACCTCCTCCATTAGGAGTCAGTTTATTGAGCCCTTCTTTGATTGTGTCCGCATCGGTTGTCATTAGTGGAGGTCCAACATCTGCAAAGAGTGATAGATTTGCCAGATCAATATTCAGGATTTTTTATTGTAGCTTTTGTTTCATGGTTGGTACAACGCAGCAACATGCAATAGCCTCTTGGAGAAACAGCAGTCAAAGTTTCTTCTAACACAACCCAGTTGAAACATTTCTTCTGTTCAACACAAACTTTTCATACCTGCCCTTAAAAAATAGATGTGCAGTCATTCAACATTTTATGTGATCAACATCTGGGCTCGGAATCTCTCACAAGCTTTCTTTTTGGTCATCATTCTTTTGGGATTTTTCTTGAAGCATCTGTTGTTTTGGTTCATTTTCCAGTTTGGAGCTTTCTTACTTTCTTTTTTTCTGTCTTTCTTTCTTTAATTCAGTGTTGGGGGCTGGCTTTTTCCAGAAACAAGCATACTGTCAATGTTTATGTCTGCTGTTTCAAAAGAAGTTGTCCTCCCCCAGAAATTAGGCAGCGCAAGGCAGCTTTATTTAGACAGCTGACGATTATGACAATAATTTCTCATTTCAATATATTTTATGATAATGAAGAACAGAAGATCCTCTTTTTTGTCAAATATATATATGCAAACACAAAATTTGACCTCTGCATTTCAGCCATTAGAGCAAGACAAGCCAGATTCTTAGTTTTCTATTACTAGTCAATTATATCTTTATTTGTTCAATTATGAGATTATACATATATATAGATATATATATATATATAATATTTATATGTAAACCAATATTATACAGTATATATTAAATTATATATAAACCAGGTCACAAAATTATTGCAAAATGTCACCGCTATTTCTTACGTATGACAAATTGAGATTTCGGTACAGATTTAAAGAAGGATCATGGAAGTTGACACAAATGATTTGCTTCCACGGGCCACATCACATGACGTGGCAGCCTGGATCTGGCCCCCACGCCTTGACTTTTCTGTGCATTAGAGCGACAACACACTGTTAGCGGCACCCATTGGAGAGGGGGCTGCAATTTGGGGTATTGGTGCCTTGCTCAAAGACACCACAGCCATATGTCCGAGAGTTCTTGAAGCGGGATCCACCTGTTGGCAGCTGACGATTATAACTGCTTGTCTACGCCTTCCCTGTTGCCGTTGTCAGATATGGCTTACTCACAGATTTCCTGTGTGTGTTTTTGTAGTGGCAAGCGCCCTCACCCCAATCCCCTGTCGGTCGATGCGCAGCCCTCTACATCCCGGTCTTTGTAGCACACGCTGACCTCACTCTGGCACCCTAAACCTCTTTTCCGAGAATCGCCTACCTGGATCATTGAAAGGAACCAATATGTAGGCCGGCGGCTCCAGCAGAGTTCCATTTCTGCGGTCAATGAGTTCAAAAGCGACTCTCCTGGCTTCGTTTATTTCTGCACCCATACTGCGTGTGGTGTCGATGACAAAACACAGCGCAGAGGAGTGGGAGAGGCCCATCAGTCTGCAGGGATACGAGGAAAACGTAATTATCATTGCAGAGATAAGAACTTTAAATACTTTGCTCAAAGCAATGTAAAGAAGGATACACCAGATACACAAGCACAGCATTACGTTGTATCCATCCACCCATATTTTTGGAACCGGGTCGCAGAGGCAGCAGCCAAAAGAAACAGGCTGCTGACTCTCTTTCAGGGTAGAGTGCCACCAGAAGAGTCTTCTCTGGCTGAGGAACAGATTTGGAGATTCAGAATCTCCTCTCAGCTGTTTCACATATTGTTCCACTCCAGGAACACAGAGATGTGCAAAGTGGCGTATCCGCCTGAGCGGTTACTCTCCCAACAAAATGATCAGAAGCAGAGGTGTAATCAACAAAAACAAAAACAATCGTTCATCTTCCAATCTCCCTCTCCCTGTCGACGATCATTCATGAAGGGCCATCAAACCATTCTTTGGGGCATCCAGTGGATGACAAATTTCTTCTGGCCGCCCCCCACTCCCATCAATGAAATTATATCATGGGGCACCCGTAATACAAAAGGGGATATCTAGCCTACCACATGGCGAATATACAGTATATCAACGGTACATTTCAAAATCTCTCTCCAATAAAAGACGGTTCAATACGTATCTCGAGATATAGACCAAACAAAAACTACAAATGCAAATTTCTATGCATGCTAACCCCCGCCAAGTCTGTTACAGTCATGGCGAAAACAGTGAAATTCTTAAGTAAGGCCAAGACACAGCACCCTTATGTCCTCATTCCATGAGGGGAAAAAATATAGCCACTTTCCACCTTGCCTTCTGCCATATTTTTTTAGCATTGTGACATGCATTTTGTTTCATTGTTTTCTTCTTCACCCTATGAGATGCGTCCTGTTTTATTTAGTTCTTTATTTTTTTGACGGTTCACCTCATCTCATTCCATTCTTCAGCTCTGTGTATTTATTTGTGTGTCAGATGGAAGAAGCCAAAGAATAATTCCTGGACTCAAATTTGTTAAATACGGAAGTAAAAACAACAAAGATATTTCAAACACTGAAATTTGCAACACTTTATTAAATACCTTTATTCTGATCAACAGATCACCATCAGTTGTCCTTGGAATCTTTCCCTTACCGTAGAAAGTTCTTCTCTCCTCCAGCTAATCTGATGTCCTCCAGCAGTTGCATCGTAGCATTCACAGCCAAATTGGCTGCTTGAAAGTGAAGTGAGCCATGGCGGGATTTAACGTGCTCCTTATTGATGCCTCCCACTGGGTCACGTAAACTTGTCAGGTCGAAATCACCTCCATGGCTGCATTTACCTCAGAAGAAAAAGGCACAACAAGATTGTATGCCAGTCAATCTTTTCAAGGTTAAAACCATCCTACATTCAACTACCGGTAGTTTGCGATGAGCGGCATGAAATTGGATACACTCAGGATTGCTTTCACCGAAAAATGTTGAATTGGATTCATCTTGCGTCTTCTGTTTTGGGAGTGCCAAGCCATATGTTAAAAGCAAAATTATGCATGATGAGCTCTCAGGATGACATCGGTGAAACAAAACATGGTTTTTATGTGGTTGCTCGCGAAAATTCGTACCTCTTATGACGCTCAGTCATATCTTTATTGTTGCCAACAGCGCTCGAAATATGTCGGTGTGAACAAGCAATTTTGCACCTTCATTTTGGGATCTTTTACTTGGGATCTTTGTAAAAGATCCCAATCTTAAATCAGGTGCATAACGCCCTGCATCAAACAGTCTGTGAGAGTAAATACGCAATTTAGGGTCCACTCTTTGGGTTCTTAGTCAATCAGGCCCTCTTTTTCGATTGGTTTGCTATTTTATTTACAGTAAATACATTGATGATTTACCATGAAAGAAAGACTCTTCACGCAGTTCCTCACAGTTAGTTACCTCGTGGCTTTTCTGAGGAGAAGGGGCTGAAGTAGCCTGAGGTGAGACGCTTCAGCAGCAGCACATTAGACACAAGGTTGTCATCACAGTTGTCTCCATTACAGTTTCGACAGGTGGGCATTATTGGCCCTGCAAACAAATGAAGCAAATGTGAGAAAAATCACATCCTACAATGATATAAATCAGTTCTGAATGGCCCTAATGTACATTTAGATGCTGTCAGTTTGATTTTCCAACCATCGTGAGGCAAGTTGTTAACAGTAACTCAGTCCATAATGATGATGTTTCAAAACTTTTTTTTTTAAATAATCTTTTAATTATGTTAAGCATCCTTGGGTTTCATGAAAGACGCTGCAATAATAATAACAACAATAATGCACTCTTTAAAAGTATTATTATTATTGTCGCATGTATGTGACTCGCAATTTGTAATGGATATAAGGCCCGCAATATTTTTTTCCTAAATCTCCCAACTGTGAGGGCACTGACTTAGGCAAAACACAAAACATGGACATTGACAATTTAGTGAAATCCCCTTCTGTGTCAGAATGTAAAAGTTCAATTACAATAATAATAAAAATAAATTCCATGGCTACATTTATAGGGTGTCATGTTTTACAAGGAGCTACCTGACCCAGCATAACAAGCAGCGCAACATTTTTTTAAATAAATCAGGTTAGGACATTTCCGAGAGAGAGAGAGAAATGGCATGGTGTTTATTTGGTTTTATATAATGATTGAGAGCAAACAAACAACAGTAATCACTTAATGGAAAAATGTTTTTTTAAATGCAAAATAACTAAGTAATAATGAATCTTTAATAATCATTCTAAAAATACTCAGTATAGTGACAGCCCGAATATATATTTATGTTTAGAAATCCAGTTTCCTACCTGCCAGATTCTCAAGGGGTTGGTCAGGTTCAATCAAAACTTTGTAAGGTGCCGTGTTTCCCAACTCCACCCAGTTGCTGTGGCTGTAGAAGTCCTTGGAGGAGACAATGATATAATACATGCACACACACTTCACATTGCTTGTTGATACGATCTCACTTCCAAAATGACACCACTTCAGAATTCACCAATATCAACAAGATTATCTTGCAACACACCTGGAGAGTGTGAAATATATATCCAAGGAGCAACCGCCCTGTCATGAAGTTATCCGTTCTCACATTGGCCTTCACATTAAACACACCTGAGGAGTACAGAATACAACAGGAGGAGAGTAAGTTAGAGGTGAATTTTCTCTTTCTGTTGTATGTGCTTCTGTTAATTCCTGTTATTCTCAACAGCAATGTTCACACAAAACCAAACAAGAATGAAGGTTGGTCTACTGTCCCAATTGAAGCAATTCTATTCAGAATGAATGTGAAAGTAGCACCATCTACTGGATACGGTGGAGCATGGCTGTACTTGCAAATGCAAAGTTATGCGCATTGTAGCATTGACGATAGACTCCTCTCCAGCTAAATTAGAATCAGTTTCTCTTCTTCAGTTACAGGGAACAATCTAAGGCGTGCGCGTGTGCCAGTCTCCATTTCTATGTTTGGTATGTGGTAAGAAGACAGGAAATACCTTGTGTGATTATGTTCCGTCCTTCCCGGAATGCCTCGTTATCAAAATGGCGCGCTGCAATGAGTAAAAAGTCTGAATCCACGAGTCCATTACGGAAGTGCATATTCCAAAGGGATTCGGTGAACAAGTGACTGGACAGCATTAAGCCTGAAGTATCTGAGGAGTAGGACGAGCACGCCTCATGAACTTGTTCAATTGTTAGTTTGTCATCAATCTGGAAAAAAAAAAGACACAACAGTGTAAATCACAGGTGGCAAACTCAAGGCCCGGGGGCCAGATCCGGCCCGCCAATCATTTTATGTGTCAACTTGCTAAAATCTGTACCGAAATGTCAAATTGTCATTACAATGTAATACATGTGTAATAAATAACGTTGAGATTTTTGCAATAATTTTGTTACCCTGTTTGTTCAATTATTGTTCAACTGAGTGCAAACTATTAGAATTGACTTGACTGATTTCAAAACTAGTAAGCTATTCATTTGTTGTGGACAAGTAATAATTTGGTGGTTTCATTGCCATAATGGCCCTCCGAGGGAAAACGCAACTCCAAATTGGCCTGCGACTAAAATGAGTTTGACACCACTGGTGTAAATGGTAAAGTTTTGATGACCAACTGAAATTTGAGTTAATGTCTGTGTTATTGTTTGGATTTTCATATTTCACAGTGACAGTGGTTGAACCCTGAACTGTCAGTGCCTTTTGTTTTATATGGTTTAGTTGTTAAGTTGAATGAACAATTGGGACAAATGTAATCATTTTCCCTCCCTCCCGGGTGTCTCATTATGAATTTTCTTTATCCTGTGGTGTGGGGTTTGACAAGAATCATTTTTCCTCTCTCATCAGTTTGGGAAAAAAAAAACGGTCTGGGCTGACAATCATCAATTATAAACCTGTTCAATAGTTCAGATCGCAAACACTGAGCCACAGAGTCCGTGGTCACATCACATTCACACTGTTGCCAGACACAAAATAGAAGTGACTCCCCTGTCATTTGGCATAATAAAGAATGGCTAGAAGATGAGTTTGCAACAGCATTATAGTTCAATAAATTGGTTTGTCTCCATGCGCTGCAGGACAGAGAGATTCAGGAGGTCATTTGTACGTGCTGCCATTAGATTGTCAAACGGATCTTGTTCCCGTATGTCATTATTCTTAGTAACTTTTAATTTATTGTATTTGATGCTTTGTGTCATTTTATTGTTGACTTAGTGCGTGATGAATGGATGTAGTTTTTACAACTCAACACCACAACCTAGTTTGCAGGATCCAAACTATCACACCTTGGTTCCAAAGCCCAATGGAGGAAGTTAGCACATTTTCGAAACAATTCTGAACTTCAAGATGTATGGCATCTAATTGAGATACTTGCATGCACAAGTGCTATCGTACACTCAGACTGAAGTCCCGTTTCTCTGCAGCAGCAAGATATCGGCAGACCTCGGCCGTCTTTTGGAGAATTGCCCTTTCAGTAATGTCACGGTGAGTCATGGAGATACTATCCGGCACTGAGAATGGTTTGAAGCTTTGAGTGAGGCTTGTGAAGGTGAGGACCACCAGCAGCAGGAATGAGCACATATTCCTCATGATGACGATGACGATGACGGAAGATGAGTAGAAACTGAAATTACAATGGAAACGTTCTTGAAATGTAATTATTATGCACAAGCTATTGAAACTATTATTTACAACATGCCAGCTCACTGCATTTAACTAACAACACTACAGGTCCATACAGTCAACCAGGTGTTAAGTAAAATAAAGAGATTGGAAATACATTAGG
>CAAKHF010014625.1:36237-67158 GCA_901007745.1 Hippocampus kuda
AGCAGTGACTAGACAAATAAAAATACACAACTAAGCATATTTCCTGTGTTCGCTGATAACACTAACATTGAATGACTGTTGAGGCGCAAATCCATTTTATAGACCCAAAATGTAAGTTGGCATACTCACTTCAATACTCATTGAAAAAAGTGCAGTCCGATTTTGAACCGCTTCAGCCTCCCCATGAGAACATTCCAAACGTCCCAGGTAGATAGCACGATGTGTGTTTCCTCGTTATCTCCCGAGTCCCCTTGTGAGCATTTGACTGGGTGCTCTCCTCACTTTCTCTTTGACGATTTGAATGGAGATTGAGTGGCGAGAGACAAAATGAAACAACCTGACACAATGACACACCCTCTTACGCGTTTTCTTTTTATTACACATTCCTGTAGATGGCCGTAACACAATGCTGTAATAGTATAATTAGGTCCTTATTTTTAGAATAATTGCAAGCACGGAAAGTGAAACCTTGAAAGACAGGGTGCGGTTCACTACTTTGTGAACAGTATGTTGTGAACACTCAACTGTTTAAGAACATATACCGACGATTCAGAGAATCCAGAGGCCGAAAACCAACATTGCCTGTTACTTCATTCACCCTATAGCAGCATGATCCTCAGTGTTGCCAAAGACATCATCTCTGTAGGATTGATCAATGACAACAAGGCATGAGCCGACAGGGAGGAAGCTCAGCATGTGAGACGACAGTGTGACACCAACAGCCGAGGAGCCAGAGAGGGTGGAGAGCTTTGATTTTATTGGGGTCATATCTTAGCCGACCTTACCTGGTCTACAAACATCTCTCGTCAGGTGGGCAAAGCAAAACAGACACTTTACTGTTGTACAGTGGGGTAGCCCTTACAAAACATATATGAAGTATACTTTCAAAAGCATACTTGAATATAAGTGCATAAGGTGTACTTTTTCCATCTTAAATGGGAACTATTTACGTTTTAAGAGTCTACTATAAGTATCTTTCTGGATGAAAAAGTATTTGCCCGCTTCCTGATTTCTGTGTTCTTGGCATATTTATCACACACAAAGGTTTCAGTTCATCAAAGCAATTTTTTTAACATCACACAGAGACAACTCAATGAAATACAAAATGCAGTTTCTAAATACCAGTTTAATTTATTAAGGCACAAAAGAAAAACACAAACATATCTGTACCTGCAGGAAAATGTAATTGCCCCCTGGACCTAATTATGGGTTGTGAAACAACTGAAACCAAGCATTTGTGAAAATTGATGATGAGTCTTTCACATCGCTGTGGAGAAATTTTGGACCACAGTCAAACAACAAAATCACCCCTGGGAGGCTCAACGAATGTCACAGAGAAGTTATAACCTCCGAATGACAGTGTATGATCTTAATATTGCAGTGTCTGCGACTGTACAAGATGTATTGCAATGTTGAGGCTATATTACAGTCAGTGTTATCCTTGAATTAAACAGATTAGACATGATCTACAATTACTCTCTGTCTGTCCATTGGTCCTTCTATACTAGGGGGAGGCATAGGCAATTTCAGTCCTGGAGGGGAGCCGCACTGAGCTCACAGTATCTGTCTGCCTGCCCTGCAATCAAATTCACCAAAATACCAGCGGTTGACCCTACGCTGGCACTTTGACATGGTCGGAGCAGGAGTAAGTTTAAATCAACTTTTATAACTGGGTCGCAGAGTGGAAATCGCCCCTGAAAAATGTTCCTTAAAATAATGTGTTCTACCCACCCCCACTAGTCAAAACAAAGCATGAATATTGCATTTGTGCAATATGATTTAGGTAGCAAACTAAAATATACAATAAAAATGTTTGACTTGACTTCATCTATATTTCTACATTCAGTAAATAGACGTTTATCTCCACCGCATCTGTGGATACAATTTGATGAACCTATGATTTTCTCAGTGCAACTATTTCATAATGCAAACTACATCAGCATTCAAAACTGAGTTTATGGTTTATTTATATTCTTCATGTTCAGTTTCACATCACTGCAAACTGCTACCACACTATTAAACATGTTGTTTAATTCTTACAAAACTGAGCATTATTTCCACATATCATTTTTTTTTCAACCAAATGTGGTTAAGTGAGAGTGCACTGCTGTAATCCCATACAGAAATTCAATAACATTCATAAAAATGTATTATGCTATACAATTCATTATGCAGTTGTGTACAATAAACGTGTTTTGAGTAGATAAATCTTATAAAACTAAATTATGATTACCGTTCACATCCAAACACCAATAGAATAATATCAATTTGATTTTGTTACAGCTTGTCAATCAAAGTATCTGAATGATGTACTACAATCAATATGCTTCCATGCATCTCTTTCATTTCCAAAGTGTGAGTGCCACAACAGTGGTCCAGACCCAAAGTGTTGTGCTCAGACTATCCCCTCCGGTGGACGTGGTGTTAGGAGTCACATGAGCTGCAGTCACAGGCGCAACTGTGGTGGACTGTCTCACCTGGCCCACGCAAATGCCAACATTTCCCACATTGTCCACAACAGTCAGCTCCACTCTGTCTGCACAGCAGGAGGCCTGGTATGAGGCCACAGTAATGTTCTCGCCCCCTGGCCCCACAACTGTGGTCGTGTTGAGGGTGCCGGACCCTTTACGGATGGTGACTCTTTCTATACCCGTCCCATTGATACCGTCTGTCAAGTTGGCCACAAATATCCACTGGGAGGAGTCACAGAGCGATGAAGTTGAACAGTTGGTGGATGTACTGACCTCTTGGCACACTGGTCTATTAACGTCGGTCACCTGAAGGCAGACAGTCAAGAAATTATAATTGCTAATTGCACAGCATATATGCAATACCGTATTTTCCACACTAAAAGGCGCACTGTATTATGAGGCGCACCTTCAGTGAATGGCCTATTTTGTAATTTTTTTCATATATTGGACGCACCGCGTTATAAGACGCAATCTACAATGCATCCACTCCACTTGATGGAGCTACGCTCAAGGAAATGCCAACAGAACACTACACTAAACCCTGATTTATATAGCGATGATCAAATGTCAGAAAAAATTAATAAAGCAGCGACACAGTTCGCTTAACCAACAGCAAGTTATAACATTGACTCGTTAACGTTGAACTCTCTTGCCGCTGCTCTATTTCCGTGTTCAACTGCGAAAACGATCGCCTTAAGTTTGAACTCTGCGTTGTAAGCATGTCTCGAACAAGGAGCCATTTTGGGGTTGACAAATTACTGTAAAGACCATACAAAAGGCGCATCGGATTTTAAGGCGCGCTGTGAGCTTTTAAGAAAATGGAAGGCTTTTAGGTGCTCCTTTTAGTACGGAAAATACGGTATTCATGAAAACCCCATGAGCCATATTAATGTCAGTCAGGATCCTAGACCCATTTGAGAGTGTTTCCCTTACCTCAGGAGCAACTGAAAATCTAAGGACGATAAAGTTGATATCAGTCGTAGCTGCATCTTCCGCCTCAATCGTAAGCGTTACGTCGGTTCCCGATACCGCGCTGTCAGGAGCGGTTAGGGTCACGGTGCCATTGGCTTTCCCTTCACTGTCTGTTTCTATGGTGACAGAACCGGGCGATGTGGAGTCAAAGCTGCGGTCGTTGGTAGCACGCACTAGGAATGTCCCAGTGGCGGTCTCGTTAACGACTCCGCTGGTTGTTGTGGAGACCGAAAAAGGGATGGAGACAGTGGAACCTGGTTCGATGTTGGTGCTGTTGGCTTGAGCCTGAAAAAGGGGCACATCCATTTAAAGTGTGTTCACAGTTTTGTATTGTGACAGCAAATTAAGTCTGCTGCAATTTATCAGATAGTTAGGCTTTTAGTACGAAGAGGTAGGCTCGGTTCACTTACTCTGCCACAGTTTAGATCAGTTCAGCTTCATGAACACTGAATCGACCATAAACATTGCTGGTGTTAAAATGTTTGTGGGGATGCGGATTTTGAAATTCAGAGAGAGAAAACGAACTAGAGTTTGATTAAAACAGACCAAAGAACCTGGTGTCTGCAGGTATACATAGGAAACGGATGCTGTTATTAAAATCATTCAGAGCCTTGACAACAATGATGAATGTCCGAGAGTGATTGAGCTCACAGTCACTGAGATGCTTGAAGTCTTAATCTGAGTGGAGCCCTGCCTCTGGAAACTGCTTGGAGTTGATCTTGATGATGAGCTGCTCTCTTCTCCTCTCAACCGAACCACAAACTCACCCGCTGGGATCTCATTAAACGTCACCAGGAAGTTAGAACCTCCTAATGACTGTAGAGAAAAGAACAAAACCAATGTCGTTAAAAGCATAGCAAATATCCACCTGAACTCATTAGTGAAATCTGTATCGAACAAATGGGGACTCTTATTTTGGCACACTGTCCTACCAAACAAAAACAACGAAAAAGAACATTTCCCAGCGGTCTCCTGTCAGCAAATATTCAGAGATACTGATTTCACTTTCCAGCCATTCAGTGAAAGTTTTTGAGGAATATCATGTATTTAGTGTTAAAATGATTAGCTGTCGCTTTGTGATTAATGAATTGAGTTATTTGTGTTTAAGAATGTTATCCAACATGCCTGCAAGGTCCCGGTGATCTCCGTTGGCCCTGAGCTGTCATACAACGTGACCTCAGGAATCTTAACACTGTCGCTCCCTGCCACTGTGACCAGGAGGGTGGCATTACCGCCTGAATGTTTAACACAAGAAAGACACATGGCATCGTTTACACATCTTGGGTCATGAACAAAAGACTGGGGACATGGATGATTGATAACTTTGAGGGGAAAGAGTGTGATGGATATATCACCCGAAAGAGGACGTCCCTCCTTTAGAAAGAAGTCTGCATGGACTCCTTCATGTGCTTCCACAAGATTGTAGATGAAGTTCATTGAGCTTTGACCTAGTATCAACATTCACAATGGTCAAAACATTTATAAAAGACAATTGATCTTTCACTCTTAATAATAATTTACGACTGACCTGCGACCTTTACCGAGTAGGGGTCATTGGAGTCTACGCTGATTTCCCAAAGCCCTGTTTCATTGTCATTGTTGAGCATCAGTCGTCGTAGGTTACCTGCCAAGCTCAAAGATGCAAGAGGGCCACTGGACTCACTGGAGGTCTGAGATACACCTTGTAAAGTGACGTAAAAAGATGTTTGATATTAATAAACAGTCGGTGCCTTTTGTTTTTATAAGGGCTGGTATGGAGTAAAAAGAAAAAAATGGACGAGAAAAACTATAATACCCGTAGAGCTGGTCAGATTAAAGGAGAGAGAGGGCGTTCCTGTGATGTAGATTGTAATGTTTCGCAGTGAACTATCAATAGTAAATGTAAAATTATCAGGCTTTCCGGGGTTCATCATGATTTGAAAGACAGTTACCTGAAAAAGACAGCGTACAGAATTTTCAAACAATATTGTACTTTTTTTTTTTTTTTAAACTTGGTTTCCTCCTCTGTTTTTCACTTACCACTGCACTCTGTAAGGAATCCTCGATTACACTTGTAGCTTGAACAAGGTCTGACTTGCTGACCTCAATAGCCTGACCGCCAGAGGCCCGGGCAAGGTCACGGTACAGTTGAGCGTCAGCTTGATTCAGTGCTCTCTTACGTCGACTGGTCAAGACATCTGTCAACATGAAAGTGACCTGAAAATTCAAGAGAGCAATAAAATACCCATCAAGAATGTCATATTTACAGACATTTTAAAAATTTCTGTCCACCAAATACACTCAGGCTGGTGGTTTGTGTAATAAACGGAGCATTGTATAAGGTTCTAAACTTTTAGAGTCCAAGCTCAATTGAGATGAAACACTTTTTTCCCCTTTGGTTTGTTGCACATTTAAATGCAACGACTGCTCCTGATCATCTTGGAAAGGCACAAACAAACATGGCATAAGGGAGTACCTTGTTCGGAGAAACCCAGTTCTTCCTTTTAGTGGCAATAATTGTTTTGGGCACTAAGTTGTCATTGGCTCTAATGTAACTCAGACCTTGCTGTGTTTTGATATTTGAGGATGTAAGCCCTGCGATTGGCTGGAAACTACTTCATGGTGTATGCCGTCGACTGCCCTAAGTCAGCTGGCGGAACTCCAGCACAGCCGCGACCCTCGTAAGGATAAGCGGCTTCGATAATGGATGGATGGATGGGTAGGTGACTCACCTCCGACTTGGTGCTCTCTATAAGGGCAGTGATGGTGCTTTTCAAGTCAGCATCTTTTGCTGGAGCATCAGTGAAAACGAATATCTCGGATGAGGGTGGAGCAGCAGTAAGGGCAAGCTGTCAGCCAAAAACAGACTAGTCAAGATGTATCCGTTGACTTGGAAGAAAAGTAATTTATCTTCCACAGTTTGATTTTGAATCACTGTCTCTGTTGCACTTAAGCCACATGAATTTCTATGTGATGTAACACCATTCTGTTCTCTTGAATTCCCCAAAAAGAGACCAGCAAAGTCTAGTGGTGTAATTCGGATGGAGTGAATTAGTGTCTTAATTAGAAATTGTATTTTTTGAGGAAGGGTTCACTGTGCTGCAAACACCTGAAGTCCAGACAAACACAGCTCTGGGACATCTCCGCCTCCGCTGGCCGTCAGCTCATTGATGCTTTCTTTGAATTTGTCTGCATCAGTCGTTATTAGCAGAGGTCCAAATCCTGCAAGTAGCAACAGTTCATTTTTCACTACAACCTACAACCTGACCCTATAGAAAAGTTGCAAGCATGGTAACACTTTTCATGATTGCTTTCTGACTACCTGGATCATTGAAAGGAACCAATATGTAGGCTGACGGCTCCTGTAGGGTTCCCCGCTTACTGTCAATGATGTTAAAGGAAACTCTTTTTGCTTCAGCAATGTCATCACTCATGCTGCCAGTTGTGTCGATGACAAAACACAGTACAGAGGACTGGGAGAGGCCCATCAATCTGCAAGGATTTAAGAGACAATATTTATTCACTGCATGTCTTCATCACCAGTTAGACTTTGGAACCAAGAATGCAAAGTAAAAAAAAAGTGTGCTTGTCGTGTACCGAAGAAAGTTCTTGTCTCCTATAGCTGATCTGATGTCCTCCAGAAGCTCCACAGTAGCATTTATGGCCAAATCAGCTGCTTCATGGTGTAGTGAACCATGGCTGGACCCATTTTGGTCTTTATTGATGCCCCCAACTGGGTCACGTTTACTCGTTTGGTCAAAAGAACCACCATGGCTGCATTTACCTTGAAGCACAAAGAAAAACATTGGATTGTGTACCACTCACTTGGATGATTGCTGATTACAATAGCACTACATGAATGATTTGACCGTGGTCTGATATATTTTTTTGAGTTTTCTTCAGTGGTGCTAAAAAGGTTGAGCAAAGCTAGCTATCCGAGTAGTTAGTCAAAATGCTCGTTTAAATCAGCAAATCATTCATACAGCAACAAATAAGCAAGTTCTCACAAAGTTACCGTCTGGTTTTTCCGAGGATATGAGGTTGAAGTAGCCAGAAGTAAGAAGCCCTTGCTGCAGTATGTCAGGCAAAATGTTATTGTCGCAGCTCTCTCCTGTACAGTTTCTACAGGTTGAAATATTTGGTCCTACAAGAAAATTGAGTTAGAAAACCCCCTCCGCATGATAAATACAATAACCAGAGTTTAAAAGACAAAGTTCTACACAATTTTGGGAGGAACAATGTGTCTAGATGTAGTGCTGCAGATTAGGCTGGAGATCGTGGGATGGGTCTCATAGATTTAATAGAATTGAAAGAACTCAAACCAAAAATATCCCCAACTGTGAAAAACGCAGCAAAAGCAAGATATGTAGAATGCAATATATGTAGACTACTGATTGAAAATGGACTAGCCAACAATTTTGTTACTAATGTATATACTAAATACTGCTGGGTGATTTTCCTAGCCCACTCGGGAGGTGTGGATTTTAAGCAAATTGGGACTTGAACCAAAGGTTGGGTTAATTATTTTGATGTAGCAGATTTCTTGAAGATTGTATTTGGGCGGGCTGAAGACCTGAAGCTTTTAGCCCTGAATACTTTTATGAAACATTCCTAGAACATTTTGTTGGCGGCGGGATGGCTCAGTGGAAACGAGAATTGGGAGGCAAGTTCCTTTTATGCCATAGGTCAATTCCCAGGCACTGCAATTTCCGTTTTTTTAGGTGACTTCAGTATATGCTCTTTGCAATGTTTGAGGCCAAAATGCAGATATGCAAATATTTGTCAATGGGCTAAAGATCTTCAATACGATTCAGTCAATTCACTCAATGTACTTGAAAATCTCCATTCATGAGCCTTCTGTGACACACCTAAAGTATGTACTGACTTTTGGATCCCCCAAGTGCTCTTCAAGAGCCTGATTGTATCAGGACCGGTTTAAAAACAAACCATCCTAGGGTAGTCATACCTCACCTCACAATGATGTATGGATGATTTGGTGACAGACACCGTTTGTGGTATTTCACTGAAGCATATACTCGGACATTCGAACAAAGCACTAGTTGCTATGGAAAGCATGTCTTGTAAATGTAAACAACAGAATCCCACCTGCAACATTCTCAATGGCTTGGTCAGGTTTGATCAGGGCATTGTAAGGAGACGTGTTCCCCAACTCCACCCAGTTACTGTGGCTGTAGAAGTCCTGTTAATAGACAGCATCGTAACTCATACCCACCATATGTGTTTCATGGATTACATCACAGCTCCTAAGCTACACTAGTCCTGAAACTCACTTGCAGAGTGTGACATACACGCCCGAGAGTCCAGCGCCCTGTAATGAAGTTCTCCAGTTTTACACTGGCCTTCACAGCAGACACACCTGCACACATGGTACAACAGTGAGACAATGCGCAAATGAACTCAGTCTAGAAAACCAAAAATAAAAAAACACAAACACAATGCAGGTGGATCCACACAACCCCATTATACGACGACACTTTGTCTAGCCTAGTCGCTCCTTCTTTCTGGTGTCATTTTTTAAAAGTGTACCTTCCAGTACCAATAACGTTATGAATTGAATAGTATCCTAGTATATAAGCAGAAAAAGCATCACCAAGAACAGACATGAAGCAGACATATAGTAAAGCAATTACTCCAAAAACAACACTATATGTGTTACGAGACATGGTTGTGTCTACTCTGTTTTAACGTATAGTTGTATTACATGTAGAATGCATACCGAATAGAAAGGAAATCAGCGCAGGTGGATCATCAACAAAAGCAGATGGTTTTGTGTACCTTTTGTTATTAGGTCTCTCCCTTTCTGGAACGTCTCACCATCAAAATGATGCTCGTCACTCAGCATAGACGCTAAATCCACATTGGCATTGCTGAAGTACATATTGGCAATGGAAATATGGAACAAGACACTGGACAGAAGCGAGATGGAATTGTCTGTAAACGAACATGCCTCTTGTACTTGGTCAACTGTTAGACTGTTATCAACCTAAAGACAAGAAAAAAGTTGAAAGTTCTTTGTGGAGTTTTGACAAAGAGATTGTATAGAACTAGACAAGTGTGCTCCGATTCTTACTGTCAGGATGAAGTCCCTTCCCTCTGCTACAGCAACGTCTCGACAGACCTCGGCAGTCTTTCGGAGTATTGCCCTTTGGGTAATGTCGCGGTGAGAAGTGGAATTTCCATCAGACACAAAGAGTGGTTGGAAGCTTTGAGTTAGGTCTGTGAGGGCAAGGACCACCAGCAGCGAGACTGACCAATTGTTGCTCATTATGATGACACGGAGAAACCTAAATCACAATGGAAATGTTCTGTAAAACCAACACTCGTCCTTTCAGTGTGTTGTAAAACCATCAGTTGCTAGAACAATGTGATGGTGTAACCAATAATCAGAAGAATTTGGGAATATTGACATTACCGAAGGAACCAAGAGAGGAAAAAAAGAAAGCAATAAAATGATCAGCCTCACCTTAATATGTTCTTGTTGACAAAAATGTTCAGGAGTTGAGACGGCTTTCGTCACCCAATGGGTGCATTCCAGTTTGAAGGATCAACACAAGTAGATTGTGTCATGTGGGTCTTGTGTTATCTGTGAGTCGCTGGACTGTGTGTGTGTGTGTGTATTTGAATGGGTGCACTGGTGTGTTTGAGTGTGTGCTTGTCGTTGACTTACAGGCTGCTTGAATGATTTGAAATGTAAACAACTTGCCCACACCCTCACGTGTCTTGTTTTAACATATAGATTTTTGTAAGTGTCCCAAGTACATCCATTCAGATTTTGTTTTTTAAAAATAAAGTCCTATCTATCGTAAGTCTGGTATACACATCAGCATTTTTCAAACCTAAAATGATTTATTTTTATTATTATTATTTTTTTACCTGTGACAAACCCTGCACATCAGGATAGAAAATCAGGCATGCATAGTTTTGGTCATATTGTGTGTGTGTGTGTGTGTGTGTGTGTTGTCTGCTCCAGTCATCTCAACACAGAACACCTCACACTTGAACATTCTGTGGCACCACTTGTCTACAACCCAGTCCTCTGCAGCACAATTCTCAGGTGATTACACATGATCGATCTCATGAACACAAAGACGAGCAGACGCTTCCAGGTATGCACCAACGGTTGTCGAGTGTTTCTGAAGAGGACCTGAGATGTCAGCGTTGTAAAACGGCGATGTTGGCAAGAAAAAAAAACCCTTGCTTTAGTAAATACTTCCTGCTGTCAGGGGAACACACGTTTATATAATGCTACTTCATTGTTCTTCAATCGTGGCTACATTGTGTTTGATTGACATGAACACAACGTAGCCACAGTCAAATGATTTGAGAATTGTCTGCTTTTTCCCCACAAACATGCAGATTTTTTTTTTTTTTTTTTGGGGGGGGGGGAATATAAAAATTTTCTTATTTATAATTGTTGGCCCAACACATCTTGCACCCTATTATACCGAAAAATCAATTCTTAACACATTCTCAAGATTGTTGGGCATTTGAGGTGTCTGGTCGAGAAGGGTCACAATCGAGACAATTATTGCCCAACTGTCTTCACGTGTTTATTCATTCTTAGATTCATGTCTAAAGTGGATGCATAGGATCCCCCGAAACCCCACTTTTTTTCCTGTATTTTTGGGCAAACTGTGAAAACTGACATGTGCTGATCCCATGAGAAATTGCCCTACTCATTTTGCCAATTATAAGTGGAAGCGGTTGGCTCGGTGATTGACAGTTTAGCACGTCGGCCTCACAGTGCAGAGGTGCAGAGTTCGATTCCGGTTCCGGCCTTCCTGTGTAAAGTTTGCATGTTCTCCCCGTGCCTGCATCGGTTTTCTCCTAATACAGCGGTTTCCTCCCACATTCCAAAAACATGCATGGCAGGTTGATTGGGCACTCTAAATTGTCCTTAGGTGTGAGTGTGAGCGCGGATGGTTGTTCGGCTCTGTGTGCCCTGCGATTGGCTTGCAACTGGTTCAGGGTGACCCCCGCCTACTGCGCAAAGACGGCTGGGATAGGCTCCAGGACCCCCCGCGACCCTTGTGAGGATAAGCAGATCGGAAAATGGATGGTTGGATAGTTGGAAGCTAATTATGGCAGGTTACAGAAATCTTCAAAACTAATCGGATCCTACAGACGTAGACAAGGGTAAGAATTGAACAAAAAGATTTATTGTAGAAAACCACACGCCTGACAAAGTTCAACAAATGTCGCTGGTAGCAAAGGAATCAGGATACAACGAGACAAACAAAAAGCGCAAGAGGGAAGGAAAAACAATAATGCAAAGTCACGAAAGAAAAGAAAATCCAATCACATGAGAATGAGGCGAACAAGATTAACAAAAAACAAAATACAAGAAACATCAATACGTACACAAGAAAGCTTTGAAACATGGTGATGAAACGTCTTGAATAATCAAATACTGGGCACAAGAGTCGTGAGCAAGGCTGAATAATCCGACATCTGACTGCCGCTGTTCAATTCCTTATAAAGGCAGATTATAATGCGAGATTATAGTGCGGCACTGGAGGGAACGCTCTCCAATCCCGCTGGAACTGGAACACAAAACAAACAGAAAGATGACTAATTATTCCATTTCTAGAATGTATGTACTTAGCACAAGAATGAGACTCCATGTTGCCACGAATAAATGCACGTATGGTGGATCTGTCATCAGCACTTTAACAGAATGGGTATCAAAATAGTTTGATTTTACCTACAGTTATTGTTGAAATGATAAAACATTCATCTGAGTATTTTTATGATGATGTAGGCATAACTAGCACATAGTTACCACTTCAACACACTTTGTGGAGAGGTTGGGCTCACCAGGTGTGGAATGCATTGCATTTGTTTCGGTTGCATAACCAGTGATGGCATTCTTTTCAAATTGAACAAGGCAATTTATTGACTCTTGAGAAAAAAAAAGTTGCGGCTGGTGGTGGTCAAAAAGAACAAGCTGTGGCCTGCCTTAAGACCTCAGCCACCTGTATTTGTTGGTGTCAGATATCAACATGAAAAGGGATGCCCTTTTAAATCTCAGAAATGTTCTGCAATGGAGGATCAACGCAGCATTCAGAGAACTGTTACGACAATGCAGAAAGTTACCGTATTTGAATGGTCCGTAGGATCTAACAGAATGCGTCGGATGATGTTTAGCATTGAATTGGGTTCTCTTTAGTGGCTAAGTCACAACCACATGCTATGTCGACTCGTGTTAATGACTTGACTTGACCACTTATGAGATTTTGCAGCAGAACCCCGCCGACTGCTCGCACAGTTCAGTTGCTCCCGCCCCAACTGACTGATGCCTGCTGTAATAGAGAAGCGAGAAGCCAAGCGAGGCCGGTCCACAGCCGAGCCAGGCCGTTCTGGAACCTGGAATAGTAAAGAGCACCTCTAGAGTGTTTGACAAAGGCCAATTAAGTTGCCAAGAGAACCCGTTCCACTTGTTTATTCCACACCAAAGTACATTAGATGTAGAACACTTCCTTTAGGAAGAGAACTGCTATTGACTTGTGCATGCACACATTTGCAAAATGACATACTGATACGTTTGCATCTTCTCCATCTTCTGATGTAAACATGAGTGAGACACTGGCATTTCCAAAAAGTGCCACTATCGGACCAGCTTTTAAAAGTTTGCTTTTTTTTTTTCTTCAAAAGAGCGCCATCTTCATCCATTTTTATTCAGAAGTGGTCTCACGTCAAAAGGGCACAACCAAAATATTAGCAATAGGTCCCATAAATAACTTGACTAAAGGAGGCTCATGAAGAAGAACCTCTGCAACTTGATTGTGATTGTGTATTCATTGATGTTGTTAGACTGTGATTCACATCGGCTATAGCATGCCTAGGAGCCATAAAAGTCGAAAATGGACTGGGACCTTGTCACGGGCTATTGTATTCATCTGTTTGAAGTAGATGATCATAGTGTATACCGGTATGCTAAAAACCAAAACCAAAAAAAAAAAACAACAACAAAAATGTACACATAGAGTAGATAAAGATGTATGGATCGCTATACAGTGCAGTAGAAGTGCATCAAAAATACAGATTATTAAAGAAAAGTATTGGAACTGAAATTATTTGAGAATTTTAGCATCACTCATGCCAAAGATCAAACAAGACCCACACAGACAATCGTAACCATAACCTTTAACAAATACCAAAAAAAAAACAAAAACAAAAACAAAACCCCAAAAACAAAACCCCACAATCAATAGTGATGCAGAACAAAATTGTTTTGGGAAATGAAATTTATTTTAGATCATGGGGTTTTTATGACAATGTCAAGCATGGTAGCGGGTTACTGGCTGGACATAAGAAACACTGTGACGATGAGTTTTCATTCAATACGCCTTCACAAAGATGAGAGCGACCACAAGCCAAATAGCGATGACAAAAGTGACAATGACAATGCACCGCAATCCTTCCGCCGATGATGCAGATATCAGCTGTAACATCTTTCTCTTTACGTCATACACGCAGTTGAGGTTGCTCTCCAACTTGTAGGTGATTTTACAGTCCTCGGTGACGTCAATGTGTACACGAGGCACTTTTAAGACTTCATGAGGAAGTCTCATGGAGGAAGAAGCACCTGATGATTTGTTTCCAACACAGAGTAATGGCTTTTGTCGGCACCGAAACAAGTATTCACTTTAAAACAGGTGCAGCTCCTTTCAAGGCTCCTTTTGTCAGAAGCTAAAGTAAAGGAGCCAAACCGGACTTGCTTGTTAGAAATGTCAACCTGTAAATGCATTTGTGTTCGGTAGATGGTTTTGAGACATGTTGGCTGACTGTGTTTTAAAACCTGAATCGCTTCACTAAGAGAAGAATAAAGCTTTGAATCCATATGAATTGTCTCATCTTTGCTCGTTTGTTGTCCACTTACATTCACAGTGTGAACTTTATTGTTGGAATGCTTCAGCATAGACTTTGTATACATGTATATGGCCACAGCATGTTGTTTCTCAATATATGCGTGCGCTGGCCTCCGAGCTTTTTCTTCCGCATTGCTCCAAGCCTGACTGACATTTGTATGGGATGCCATTGTCTCGGCAATGACCACATCAGTCAATACAATGGGTTTTGTATTGCAGCCGCGTTCCCCGGGGTCGCAGGCCTGTGTTGAATTCTCAACAAAAGGAGAAATGGTGTGCTGAGCATTTATCCACTAGATGGCAATGCAGTCTTCTCTCTGAGGAATTTTATTAAATTACCTTTCCAAAAACACACTGGCAATGGGGCAGAAGATATATAATGACTGACACCAGCAGGCAGGTAATGAGAAGAGATACAGTAATGATGCATGCTAAGTTCCTCTGCCAAGTACATCTGGAAAGGAAAAAAAAAAAGGATGGTTATTCCACCTAATAGCTTCCACTGTACTTTGACCCTATAGTCAATTACCTCTTAGGTATCACCACTCGGCTTGCACATATGACATGCTTTTGAAGAAGAAAATGTATTGAGAAGAGATTCTCATGAGAATGAAATAGGAAATGGTGCCAACATCAAATAAAAAGCAAAAGTTAAGCACCGTGACGCACAAACCGAACTGTTTTCCAGGATGTAATTTGTAGGCTATGTAGCTCCGTGCAAACGTGCACAATCCCACAACACATAAAACATTGGGCAGCCACGCCCCCCCCCCCTGCCCCCAACCTCCAAACATGGAAGCTTCTATGAAACTATGAGTTGATTAAACAATTGTTTTGCTTACAAATGAAACTACTGTGCTTACACTGACCACAATGAGTTGTTTTGAGAACACCCTCAGGCAGAGCATTTGTAAGCATTCCGTTGATTCTGTATTTGCTTCATTTGGCGTCTTCAACAATTCAATAGATTGAACGATCCGTAGTACGCGGCACAAATGAAATCGAGACATTGCTTGGTTAGTAACGCAACAATAGTTCATTGTAGATCTTACCCCATGAAGACAAGCACTGTGGTGCTGGTGTTTTTTGTTTTTTTTTCTTAGTTCTGAGACGCAACCTGTTTTTCGGTCTTGTACGTTTTCACTCACCATCCTGCTCAAATGAGATGCCAAACTGGATCCGCTACTATTGCCACACCCTGCACTCCGGTGGTGAAGTCAGTGTCTCTTTTTCCTGAAATCTGTTCACACTACCCAGTTACAATGAATCATAATTAACTGTGATAAGGAATTGTGCAGCATGCCTTTGAAAACATCACATCTACTGGTTCTGGGACTGAATATCGCTAGAATGCAAGGTCCAGATAGTTAGAAATGTGTCATGTGTAAAAGCTGACCTTAATTTATGTTGGGTTTGGATAAATCCCGTTTCCTGAGAGTTCGTTGCTGCTGCTTCACATGCAAATTTCTGCTTTAAGAGCATATGCTTTCCAAAGGCACATCACAGGAAAAAAAGGTAAGGCAAAAAATGTCCAACTTTTGCATACATGATTTAGCTTTTTCATCTGCAGGTTTAGTCAGCATGCCTGATGTATAACACATCGCGTGAGATGAAACAACTCGGAAAAAAGGCGGTAAGACGAGCAAGAAGATTCCAAAATCACTTGTGTTCAAGACTCGTCTGGTCTGTAAAATTTAAGTACCAAATCTAAAAGCCACAGGGACAAGTGTAAAATTTTCCATACAAAGTTTTCACTGTCAGTAATGTACAGTACTCACAAATGATCAGTGGTATAGTGCTGCCTACAAACTGCAAAACACAAAAATGCCCTGGGGAGAGCTGAATCGGAAAATAAAAAAAACAGATAATACAAACATTCATATAAATTGCATAAGCGGGTTATTTAATATTTCATCATGTAAACAACACGTTTATGATTGTGGTTGAGTGGTGTAGAATTGCACAGCGTAATACGGAATACGGCGGCGTCATAAACTGTATAACAAACAGAATATAAAAAACGTCTCTCAGGTTGCAAGAATGCAGTTTAGCACCACTACAAACAATCATTAACGTATTGTTAAATTTACCCTTTCATGCACCCTGTAACATGATAAGCTGTACACTGTAGTAACCGCTGTCCCTGAAAGGGTTAATACCTCATTGACAGTCAATTAGTCGCAGGTTCGTAAAGGCAGTTTTTGATTGATCTTATTACTTTGTAGATGTCAGGAGTGAATTTCACAATGGTGTCTTTGCTTGAATTATTCAAAATGAGTTTTTGGACATGAACTGATGTATTTTGAACTGAAAAGGTTTATGTACTGTATGTAGTATGAGTTATCCTGGTCTCTTTCAATTGATTGTTGATAAACTTTCTGGGACTAACTGTTGTCAAGATGTATTTCTACACTGCCTCCAGCCCACCCTGACAGCACTGGGTAGCTCCTTCAGCTAGAGACTGTTACACCCACGCTGCAAGAAGGAGAGATACCGCCGCTCATACCTACCGACTGCTGTCAGGCTGCTAAATAAACACACGTGAAAACCTGGACTCACCCCATCCATACATTGTCAATAGCACAGCCACCTTATGCAGCATACACGCAGTTGCATCTATGCTTATATCTATATTTTATATTGCATTCTGTACTGTGTACAGTTCTTTTATCTGAAACATTTTGTGCATGCAATACTTTTTCTTTTCTACCCCCCACCCCCTTCAATTCTGCCGCTGTAGATTGCAAATTTCCCCAGTGTGGGACAAATAAAGGTTTTCTTATCTTCCTATCTTATTATTATTATGAGCATAATAATTCTTCTTCTTATCATTCTTGTTCTTATTATCTTCTTTTTATTATTACAAATTCACCCATCTATTGTCTACAATGCTTATCATGTTCTGGGTCACAATCCGTAACAGTTGAAAGCTCTGTAAAAGCTATCGTTTCTGGAATTGTTAAGCCTAGTTTAAACCCATCATTCTTTTTGTAAAGCTTGATGCTGGCCTGAAATGGTAGGGCTGTGATTTATTTATGTTTTTTGCATGTGTGTTTTAACACTAACATTCTTGCAGTTGTCAGAACACTGGTTCAAAGGTTATGTTCCACTTGATCTGGCTGTGTTGCTGAACATACTGTCTGCAGGCTGCAGAGACAAACTGCGAGGAACTATTTACTCATTGAGAAGTATCGAGACCAAATCCTCACACTGTTCTGGGTTCAAGCTAAGAAGTATCATAAGAAAACACAGCGGCGTAAGAAAGTGAAGAAATCCTCCAGTGGACCAGGGAAAGAACAAGAAAGAAGTAGTCATGGTAATTTATATTTACACCCTTGACAAACCCACTGTCGACATATATTTCAATGCTTCTGTCCAAAGCCAGATATTTTAATACAAAACCATGTTCAGGTATCACACCCTTCATTTATTCTTGACATATGCCATCCAGACTCTGAAATCACAAAGTCCTGCAGCAGAATAATACCGAACCAGCTTCCAAAGAGTGAACACATCCTTCTACCAAGACATGCTCAACAAATCAATTCTCTTTCACGTCCAGCTCAATGGGCTGGTACACCAGTGTTGAGATATTACATGCAAAATCAGTTACATGGTCTGGAGCTGATATCTCACAATACTTCTGGTGCATCTGGTGCCGAGTCTGGTGGGCGGGGTGGTCTTGATTCCGTGACATGAGGTCATCAAGACAGACAAGAGTTCTACCGATAAGAAACTTCAGTGTGAGGTGGTTTGCAAACTTGTATTGTCTACTTTGGCACGGGCGTGGTGGTGGAGGACCCCAAAAAGCAGGCAGGAGGGAGGAGCAGGGTGAACTTGACAAAATGTATTCATCAAACACGAAAAAAACCAAATCCAAAACAAACAAAGTCCTGAAACAACATGAATACAAAGTAACACGGCAGACACAAAAATAAAGTGAAAGCAATACACACAAAAATCCATGGCAGTAAGACACAGGAGCAACAACAGAAAACAGTAACAGCAACAATGACCCAACACCGAGTGGTCGGGCCAGGAGTCCTTTTAACAGAGAACCTACTAATGACATCACGACCAACAGGTGTGCCGCTGCAGGAAGAGCCCAACAGTTCCACCTGTTGGTCACAAACAGATCCATGACATATTTGTTTATTTGAATTTGTGTTCATTTCACTCACTTGTTCGAAGTCAACATTGAATAAGGCAATGATTGCAAAAAACGAAGATATTCACATCTTAAAAAAAAAAACACTGTACCCTCAGATTTTTTTTTTACGACACTATCACAATAAAACCCCTGCATATTTATAATTTTAAAAATAATACAACATGGACTTCACTATATAAAACAAATGATATCTTAGTAAGGTGTAGGACTCTGTTTGAGTTGACAAAGGGTAACTGAAGACCCCACACCGAAGCCTGCATACAAAGGTTCACTGAACTGAGCTTTGAATCTATGGATGAGCTCCATCGGTTCTGAGACGGAGTAAAACGCCACCGTGTTACCAGCATAGTCCAGGTACACGCCAATTCGTGATGCACGGGGAACATTCGCAAGGTCACGGTCTGCTTTATTGTGCCAAGCGGAATATCCAGAGTCGGAGCAGAGCAGACTCCAAGACTTGCTGTTGTAGCCCAGCAGACTGTGTGAGTTTTTCCCCTTGCGACTGATGCTTTTATAGGCCACTCCGAGGGAAAACTCACCGCTCCACTCAACCTCCCAGTAAAATCTGAAACCAGTGAGTGGCTCCTTGCACAGCACTTGGGAGAAGCCGTCGAAACGTTCCGGATGATCAGGATAAAACTGGATTGTTTTCTTCCTGGTGACCCTCTGGTTCCCATCTGACAGGACCAGCTCCTTATAGGCTGTATTTACATCGAAGGACATCTTACAGGAGTCTAAGAGCAAACACAATTCTTCACTAAAATGAACAATCAAAACTCACAATTCATCCGTAATAACCCGCTATTGACATCGATGCATCCATATCTGTCGTCTAGTTGTCTTAGGTAGGAACAGAGATTCCCTTGACGTAGAAACATGATGATGATTCTCAGGGCTAGTGAGAGGGGCCGGCATAATAGCATTTGCAGCATTGGGCCCAAATAATGTAGAAAGTAAGTTTAATCAATGCACAGTTAACTACTGTACTCACATCTTAAGAAGTCGGCTCTTGATTTTGGCTCCTGAAAGTCCACTCTGTTAGGAACTGTTTCAGCATCAAAATATGAAACAAAATTTTTGTGTTTAGTTGACATCCCATAAGCTCATTTTTCTTAAAAAAAAAAAACAAACAAAAACAAAAAACTGTCATAATGTCTTTATGCCACTTCCGGGAACTGGGACTACACTTTATTTTCTTTTCAAATTATGCCTCATTCTTAAGTAACATAAATGTGGTTAAGAACGCATTGAAAATCTTTCAAATAGGGCAATTTTTCACTGCTTCTATGAGGTGCTTTACTGCAGCACCAAGGGAGTACCACATTTTGGTGGGGACAGTGTGATAGTGGTCGTATCGACCGAACAACACAAAGTCCACAGCAACAGATATAAAAGTAGGTTATCATAGTGTAGACGCATTTTATGCTACAGTATAAGATTTACTGGCACGAGTTATTGTTTCAGTGGAGAACTACGAAGCCAAATACACATTTCTGAACTTTTTGTTTTATGTTCATATATTTTAGGGAAGTCGGATCCTCTTCAGCACCTGAGCCTGAGTCTTTGGTTTTAAGTAACGGGCTGATACTGAGTACCAATTCAACACTTCGTCTAGTCATTAAGAAAAAAAAGAGCGTGCGTCCAATTTTTCTCGTATTAATATAAAAATGTACATACATCAGTGTGTATAACTTATATGTTGTTAGAGATACAATTCCACCAAATCAGTGCTAATTGCTATTTGTAATACTCTCTAAATAAGATCAAAGTCTTACATTTTTTCCTCTCTTATTTGAGCAGTAAATTTGATTATACACAAGGGCGGGGAATCTTGCGCTCGACATTTTATTCATAAGCAAGGTCGTGGTGGCAGTTCTCACGGTTCGTTGCAACAAAGGCCTTTGCACGATTTTGTGGGGAAAATCTGGTCATTATAATCAAGTTTACGTTCCAAAGGTGTTCGTTGTGAGCAAAATCGGTAATTGGGAAATGAATGATGTGAAATTGGGACTTTGATCCTGTTCCTATTGGCAAGATAATTGCACATTTGGACTATTTTGTAGCTTTGTGACCTTGAAATGTTCAGAAAATAAAAAAAAAAACAAGCTTTTTTCACCCGATCCTGGATCAGCTGAAAATCACGTGATTGAGCCTGATTTCCGATCATGTGATCGGATCGGGACACCCCTCATATATCTATTTGCTTCATTTTTCATACTATAAGTTCATGTTTTGATTCACACTTACCTTTGAGCCGTTTGTCACCATTTCTTGGCAAAAGGATGTACACAGGCGTTTCACTCACTGTTAAAAAAGGATGCATGTTACATTTGTCTGCTCTATAGTGATAGTAGTTTGAAGTGCAAACACAGCGTTTTGGATTGTTTGGACAAACCTGTCTTGGAGATTTTACCGAGTTCCTTTTTACAGATATCATCGATATGTTCCTTCATTTCTAAGGCCGTTTTACTCATCTCACTGAAGGAGAACTGAGGGTTGATGAGCACTTTGGGCACCATGGCTTCCGGAGCAACGCACAGGGTTGGGAAATTCTATTCAACAACACAAGAGTTTCACAATTAATTCATTTAAAATAACACATTTAACATATTGCTGCTCTCTGGGGAAAGCGCCGCACATGCCTCACAACTAATTGTTGAGTACGTCTCATATCAAGGGCTAAAACGCAGCAAGACAACTCCAAATTGGCTCTGAGACACTATGTTTGTTTGCGACAGGTCTGTTGGCTCAAAATCAGGCTACATACGTGTAGTCTGATGTCGGCATTAGCCAATTCTGCTGTGTGGCCAACAGTATGTACATTCTTCACCATTATCGGGCTTCAAACAAGATATTCTCAGAGGGAAGTTGTCACTGAGCAAGTGCGAGATCAGCAGGTTACAAGAGAGTTTCAGAAAGACCAGAAGAGGAACAGAAAAAAAGAGTGGACGACCTCTGAATTGTATTGGTTGGTGAGTGGAACACACAAACAACTATTGTGAATTTTGCTTTGGAGAACAGCAAGTTGAGCTGAAAGTACTCAAACATTAAACAGTGGGATATGTCCACTCTAAAGTTTTGAGAAAATCAAATTCAGATCACCATGTTTAGGTCACAGTGCATTTTAGGTTCTGCCTAACATTACAGCCAAAAGCCTTCCCGAACGTTTTGGATCATCACTAACCTCGCTAACCCACACTTACTTGAGCAATTGTTCACAGGTGTTTTACGAATCTCCACTGATGTTCTAACTCAATTGATCAAGTTAGGGGATGAATAATTAGGTGCAATTGATTTGTGGGCGCACTGTATCAAGACCACCACTTTAGAAATTCTCTGACAGATTGATTTTAATTGCTCTGTTCACACCTGTCCATGGAGACTACATCAAGAAGGGAAATGAATTGTTGAGTTTGATGAAAGGAACTCAAGGGCGCTGCTGGCACAATAGCCTCATATACTAAATTCATACACAAATTGTGAAGAAATGCATGACAGTGAGTCACCTGCAGAAAGTGAATGTTGTCTTCTGTTTCAAGAATCTGCCTCAGCTCCGCATCTCTTCTCTGCAGCTCGAGTATCTCCTGTTCCAGACGCTCCACGTAGCTGTCAGCTTGGGACATGGCCGCCTGCATATTGGCTGTTATCATCTGATGGATTTCAGCCTTCCAGCGCTCCACCGCCTGAAGCATCTCGTGGAACGTCTTATCACTCTCGGCTTGGGCCCGCTGGGCGCAGCTCTATCAGGCAAGGGCACTTTGTCAACATGCTTAAGGTACATCAAATTATATGCTTGGCATGACTTGCTTTGTGTGAAGGAGTGTTACATTTGACCGGTCTTACTTTGAGAACATCAACATTATGCTTGAGCTCCTGCAGCTCTTTCATCCTCTCCTGAATTATGTGCTGGACCTCGGACTGCGTCACCACCAGCACTTTCTGACAAAGTGAAAATACGATAAGAAGAACTTTTAAAATCTCATCTCCTCCTTTGTCCCTTTGGAGCATATTTAGATTTTGCATTGTTTTAACTTATGGAGCAAAACCAATACATATGTTCATTCAGTCATTCATTCGAGATGACCTTTGGCCAGTGCCTGATCAGTGTAGCCACCCACACTTGTTGAAGACGTCTGAAACAGTGACGTAGAGAGAGCAAGTCTTGCTATTGTGTCCAATAATTGATGTTTAGTTTGACCGATGACAACTGAATAAGGTAAACAATCATTGCTGTTTTGGATAATGATTGCCATATCCCAGCGTCATTACCAGGCGTGATTTCTCGCAGCCAGTCCAGAATGTCTTGTGGACTCACGGTTTAAATGAGACCCTTATATTGTACCTGTTTGTCGATGCGCTCCTCCTCCGCAGAGGTGATATTGTGGCTTCGGTGCTCTCGAACAGTGCACAATACACATATGCACATCTGGTCTGAGCGGCAGAACAGCTCCAGGCCCTTCTCGTGCTGTGGGCAGATCTTCCTGTCCAGGTGGCCAGTTTCGTCCACCAGCTTGTGACGCTTGAAGGTGGACGACTCGTAATGTGGTTTGACGTGGGTTTCACAGTAGTAAGCCAGGCACATGAGGCAGGACTTGACCGCCTTGTTGCGCCGACCCACGCAGAAATCACAGAAGGACTCCCGATGCATGTAGGGGAAAGGCGTGAGCTCTGGAAGTTGGCGGCGGGGCTCGTGATAGACATCCGGTAGATTGCGTCGCAGCACGGGCCTCGGTGTGAAGGTTGCTCTGCATTGAGGGCAGCTGTAAACCCCCATATGGTCAAACTGATCCCAGTAGATCTTGATGCACTCCAAGCAGAAAGTGTCCCCACATGGGATGGTGACCGGGTCTCTCGGTGGATCCACACAAAGAGGGCAGATGGCTTCTGGAGGTAAAGGGAAACTCGACTCAGCCATAATAATCCTACAAGAAATTGAAGCAGACCTTTTTTTTTTTTAACTTATGAAGTTCCTAATAGGTCTGTTGTAAAATCAAGAAGTATCTGAGCCAAACAGAGCTGGAGTGACCCAAGCACAGTGACACTCTGCTATTTTTATGCTGACATTGAAAGAAGGGGAGGTTTTGTGTACACTACAAGCAGATAGCACGCATCTTCTCACCTTCAGTGCCTTTTCCCGAATGTCGAGTTAAAGTAGCAGTCAGCAATCTTTGCACATTTACCGGTAAGTTTACTCAGTAATGCACAGCTCAACAAGATACTGTACTGTACATTTAAATTTTGTGGGCACAAAGCATGCATTTAGAAATTCAAACTTCAAAATAACTATTGATTGGGGGGGGGGGGTTTCGGCCTATTGGAAACCCCTCCCCCCTCCCCCCAAATCGGTGATGAATATGCGATTGCACTAATGATCCATACACTGCTTCTTGCGGGACACATTTTTTAAAAAGAATCGTGTGGTCTATATCAATCAATTGTGCACGCTGCTTTTCCTCCCCAGCATTACAGCAGAAGAAAATGCAACAACAAAAATGCTGCAAAAAGCGATCTCTAAAACCCAAATGAATGGAACCCGTAACCCACGTTATTGCTAACATCTGCATGCCCCTTCTATTTACAGTTTTGTGATGTGAAAATGATTGATTGTGAAAAAGGTCTTTAAATCAGCGGCAACGCAAAATGTTTGCAATGTACTGTAAAATGAACAGGCTTGAATTGTGGCTCGGTTTGAGGCGCCTTGATCCACGCTCCCTTGAGAACGTACGCACGACTCGCTTATTGTGGGTTTTATGCAACAGTTTCTCAGCAAAATGAGTGTTCCTCCGCTTCCAGCTGTTTCCCAGTTTCCATGTGACTGAGCAGCGAGTTTCGTGGTGGTGCATGTTTTCAAAACAACTCTGTTTACCCTGAACAGAAAATATGCTGTCAGGATGTGGGCACCCACGCAAATACATGCTAATGTGGACAAACAGTGCAAGGTGACGGTACGCAGGATTTATACTACGACGTGTGCATTTGGCAGCAAAATAACACCGTATATTCCTCTCTATCGCATATGATAAAACAGGTTTATCTATTAAAACGTTTCTGATGTCCTCCATATATAATTCTATGGTTTTCATGAACATATTTGAAAGGGTGCTACTCCATGCACTATGAAAGTGTTGATACACAGGATAACATTTTGAATGTTTTATACTGAATATGACTGTTGCGTCGGCCAAGAAGTGGGCACTTCAGATCGGAAAATGACGAGACGTGCGCACTGCAAAACCAGCAGAGACGACAACCTGCTGCGCATTCAGGAGTACTAGTACCCCTCGAACGTGCCCCCCAGACACCCCGACAACGGCTCCGACTTTACGACGGTGCGTTCTACACCAAGCAGACGGCACTTTCCGATTTCTCGACGCCTAACATGGGATTGGTGCCTCGAGGCCTTGAATTACTTGCCCTTGTCCAGGATCATTTTATAGCTTGTTTCCTTGGATCAGAAGAACAATATTGCGGGTCATACAAGTATGACGATGAAGAATTTGACGTTTACAATTTGTGAGACCATCTGCAGCGTGCTTTGCACCGAACCAAAATAACTGAGGTTATGGATGAATCAGTTGGTGGAGGTGTTGCTAAAGTAGAGTATGTAGGTGGAACATCTCGGATGAGTCATGAGGAGCATGTGGTATAACAGCTGTGATGAGATGGAGGTCTGTCACATGCATGCACTGGATTCCTCTGATGTGTTTGTGGAAACAAACGAGTGCTGGGCGGGGAGTCGGGCTGTGCGAGCATCTGTCAGAAAGAGTAAACAGCAGCGATAACGTGATGCTTAAAGGAGGGCAACCCAGCGCCGATGCTCTCTTAGGATGCAAGACCGGAGATGACGGGAGATAGACGAGTCGAAGTGCAAAGAAGCTACCGTATTCTGACTGTGTGACCGAAGAGCAAGTCAAACCAAAAAAATTCCTTTGACGAAGACGTAGAACCGTTCATTACAAAACTTCCACCAAGGATAAAAAATATGTGAAAAGGAAAACAGCCCAAATCTTAATGTTAAAACGATTTTAAGATTATTCCGGATGATAGTCGTCTTGACATTACAACTTCTGACTAGTACCTTATACTGTACTTATTGAACTGATTGAGTTCAAATTTGCATAGTATCACACATAACTTTTTTGCATCATCAAACCAATTTTAATATCTCATAAAGAAAATCCAAATAAACACAAAATGCAATTTCTACCGAATTATTTTATTTCTTAAACATGATACTGACATTCACACACAACTGGTTAGCACGTCCGCCAGAGGTCAGGGGTTCCGATTTTGAATCAGTTCCAGTGTCCCAATTCCCAGCCAGTCGTTCTCATGCCAGGACTAGAAAGTGGTTGAATTGCCTTAGGAAGGACATCTGGAGCAAAAACAATGCCCCAAAAAAATGATGCCGTCTATTCACTCTGGCAATGTTATTCACGAATGGGACAGGCCGAAAGTCCAAAGAACAGCAATCAGAAGCACCAGCCATCAATTTATGCTGTCATGCTGAAGAACTCTTAACTTGTAAAGCAAGTCAATAATAAAAAAAAAATAAAATAAAATAAACAAGGGAAACTCTGCCTCTGAATGGCTCGAATCATCATCATCATCATCATCATCATCATCATCATCATTAATATCATCATCATCATAAGAAGAACTGAAGGTTTGGGCCCAAATAAAAGTTATGACTGATGGACAGTATAACAGGATAGTTGTACCACGGAAAACATAGAACACTGGAGTATGGCGGGTCACAAAATTGCTGTCCAGAAGAATAATATTGACTAAATGACTTAATAATACACAGCCCGTTTTATGAGCGCAAACAGACAGAAGAGTCGCTGAGTCGCAGTGATGTCACTGATGGTGCTGGGTGGTACTCTCTCCCTCTCTCCCTCCTCCTCCTCCTATCCACGCATCAGCATCGATGTCGTCACCGCTCAAGAGCCTGGGAGTGGCAGAGAGGAGGAAAGGAAGTGGAAGAAAAAGAGGAAGAAGGAGGACAAGAAGGTCGAGCAGCCGTAAGCGATTTCCTTTAACTCCTCGCCACTGGCAAGCATCCTGCAGCCTCCAGCAGCAGGTACACTTCATGTTGTTTTTGCAGTGGATGCCCTGAGGGACAATGCAACAGGGAATACTGTAAGGAGGACATTGTGACATTGATTATCTACCAATCGAAAAGGCTTGCCATCTCTTTGCTCCGGCAACACAAAATAATACATGGGCAGATTAATGTTGAGATTTGTGTCTTGGTGTTATTTACCGATTTACTACTACTTTCCTGTTTTTATTTTTCTCAGTCACTATTACCATCAGGTATGTTTGAATATTCTAGTCATCAACGAGGTGACTTTAGGTGACATCTAATTTTAGGAAAAATACAATCTGCGTAACTAAAAACGGATATCAGTGCAATGAGAAAAGAACAAGCGATGGTCGATTCTGCGTCTGTGTCCCGAGTTGAGGGGGAAAAAAAACAAAGTAAATCACCTTTCCTGTGCATCCTCTGCAGAATGAGCAGCACAGGGGCCATTAGGAAATGAAGATGATTGAATTAAATTGGCCTGCCATCAGCTAAAGTAACAAACATCACAGTGATGGATGTGAAACTGCGCCTGCGTGCTTCTAAACAAATTCTGAGTGACATAAAATGCTCACTTGAAGTGATTGACATGCCCATCGAGTTTGGAAAAGATTTTCCCCAGCAAAAACGGGAGTCCCCCCAAAGAGTACTAAGCTGCGTATCCACTGTGTGTGTTTGTCAGCATGGCTGACGGCCCTGTGTCGACATCAGAGGTGGAGACGTCCTTCCAAAAGTTTGCCGTTCATGGTGACAGCAAGGCGACGGGGAAGGAGATGAACGGCAAAAATTTTGCCAAGATCTGCAAGGACTGTCTCATCATTGACGGCAAGAATGTCACCACCACAGACGTTGACATCGTCTTCACCAAAGTCAAGTAATGTTTTTCGATGCAGAGCGAAAGTAGTCTCGCAGTCATAACAGAGCAACAAAATTGGTCACAGACTGTTGACATGACAAGCCAGTCACAGATTCCCGTTTCGCACTCTACTCATTTAGTCTGCACTGTTGAGTTGAAAGCAATTTTAATGTCACAGCACAAATATGATGGGATGCCGTGGAATGCTGCGTCTTTGCGTAAAAGCTCAAACAGCAATATTGTACCTCTGCTGGGCTCTGTGTAAAAAAAAATAAAAATGGAGAAGGGTTTATTGACACGGTTCTGATGCAGCTGTTTTGCAGAGACCGGTAAAACAGTGGAAGTTGTGAAACAGGTCAATTTGGAATTCACTCTCAATTTCTGGGTTTTTTTAAATTCACAAATTAAAAAGAGCCACGCAGATCGCCAGGAAAGAAGCATTAAAAACAAACAAACAACCTACACCATCACAATTAATGGTTGGCCACATATTAGTTGCACAGATGCGATCGAAGAATTCCTCACTTCACATATAAAGAACGGTTGTTGTGAGCAAGCCGTGACTTGGCTACTGTTGATCTGAAATGTGTTTTTCTTTTTCTTTGCCACCAGAGTAGACCACCCTTAATGGCAAATCACGGAAATTATTTCAATTTATTTGAACACACGCGGGTGCCACACGAAGATTACATTGACTATTTCAGGAGCTCGTTGCAATTTCACATTCCTGCATTACAAAAAAAAAAAAAAAAGAATATGATTGCATATCCGTCCTCTGGCACCCGAAAGATTTTCCTCAGAGCAGCCTACAACAGCTTTATTTGTCTCCTCAGGTCCAAGTCAGCTCGTGTAATCACATTTGAGCAGTTCATCATGGCTCTGACTGAGCTGGGCCCTAAGCGCTTCAAAGGCAAGAGCAAAGAGGAAGCGCTCCAGCTCCTCTATGGTCTCATTGTTGGCAAGGAGCCTGCCAATGCTGGAATCACTGTGAGTACATTGTCATTAGTTCCACTGCACTCATGCCTCCTTGTGTGGCTGAAGAGGCTCCGGATGAGTTACAGCACAGAAGCGATGAGACGTTGCTTTTCGATTTCAGTCAAATGAAGCCTGTTACAATCTCAGTGACGTGGACTACAAATGATTTTAACCCTTTCAGGGACAGAGGTTACTACAGTGGACAGCTTACCATGTTATGAGGTTACAGGGTGCATGGAGGGGTTAAACCTTGGAGTGAGCTGATGTTGCCTTTTCAATGGCCCATGTCCAAGTTTTGTGCTCTTGAATACACTTCAAAATCTATACGCAACTGCCTGTGCCTTCATTGGCTGCCTTCTCAGAAACTGCTGATACCTCATTAGACATGAATCATGATGGCAGAACCACTTATATGGTTGTGATTCATCGTGTGTCATTCAGGGTGTGTACATGCACTGCTGGCCCAAATGATCTGTTTTTTTCAGTTTATAAAGGGCCAGATAATCACTAGAAAGAGTCAATATTATATGGCCAAAATACATCTTTTGAAACAAGGCCTCGATAAAGCATATCAAGACTGGAAGGGATTTTTTTCCTTTCTTTTTCAAAGAAGAGAAATGTACGAAAGCGTGAAGCTGCCAAAGTGGAGTAAAAATGTTTTGACTGGCGAATACGCGCAAACGTACTCGCAAGTAGGGTCGAACATCCTCGCAAATCCGTTCAAACATTCTCATAAATACATTCGAACGTACTCATAAGCTAAATGCTACAAACGTAGCATTTTTCCTATCATTCCAGGAAAAAAACAAAACTGTTTTTAGCATTTAGTCACCAGTATACCAATGCGGTAAAAAATTAAGTCAGTAAACATTGTTTATTATTCCGAATTTTATTATTTCATTATGTCTGCAGTGCATGATTTACGTTCTGCATTTTGCCCTGTACTGCCACGAGCTATATTGACTTCCACATGCGCGTACTGTGTGGCACTGTGGGGGAAAAAAAAACCCCAATGTAAATCATGCACTTAAGCCATAAAAAACAATTATGTACAATTATGAATAAACAATGTTTACTTACGGGCTTAATTTTTAAAACGTATCAGTGTAATGTAGGTCAAATGTTTTTTTTCTTTCTTTTTTTTTTTTTTTTTACTTGAGCAAGTCTGTCAATACCGCGTGGTAAAAGCAGGCCAACCATTGATCATGCACTACACCCATAATAAAAAACATAGGACGAACAAACAATGTGTACTATGGTTTTGGGAAAATGCTACGTATTTGCGAGTACGTTGGAATGTACTTAAATGTGTTCCAACGTATTTGCCAGTACGTTGGAATATATTTGCCAGCCAAAATATTTTAACTCCACAATTGGCAGCTCCATGCTTCCGTAGTAATGTACATTTTTACAAGTATTTGCCCAACGCTGTTCAAAAAGTTATGGGCAGCCAATGGAGATGTGATCTTCATTATGTTGATCAATTTAAATCACTGAAGTTATTCTAAAGAAATCATGTCACGGTAGTTGCAGAAATCAATTTTGACATTTGAGTCGAGGAATAAATATAGGTCAATTGAATTCTTTGTTTGAGCACTCATTTTATGATTTTATAGAGACCAGCAAAGGCAGCGGCTGTGGACAGACTGACGGACACGTCCAAGTACACAGGAACACACAAGGAGCGATTTGATGATTCGGGCAAAGGGAAGGGAAAGGTTGGACGTGAAGACATCCCAGACATGAGCGGTTACGTCACAGCTTACAAGGGGAGCGGCTCTTATGATGACAAAGTGAAGGAATCATAATCCTGAAGATACATAATACGTGATTGTGGTCTCTCTATATTTTCAGATAAATGTTCATGTGCAAGCATATAAACGAAAGCTGCGCTTAACTTTGTGCCTTATCATGTAGCTATCGAAAAGCAAAAAGCCCGTTCACATTCATACATTGCATTTTTGGAATGGATAATCATTAATCTGCTGTCAAGCAATGGAACGCCAGCTTTCTTATTCCACATCATATGTTGTGGATTGATCATTCCGCTGGTCTGCATCAAACAAATAAGTAAATATGTGTAAACAAAGCAGATAACATTTTGCGAGGGCAGTTTTGGATGTCGAATCCAAATGTCTCATTCGTTTTTCTCGATGTGATCCTTATTTTATTTTATTTTTTTGTGCAAGAACAATTTTTGGGATGGAAATCTGATTTTTATACAATTGTAAGAATATTACAGCAGTGCAGGGGTAAAAAGAGTTTACTTGGTAGACAGTAATGAAGGTAATTGATCATTTTATTATGTGATGAAAGGTTGAACGTGGACGTGTTCATACATATATGTGTATATATATATATATATATATATATATATATATATATATATATATATATATATATATATATATATATATACACACACACACACACACCAACACACGCGCGCACACACGCACACACAAAACTAGCATATATAACAGCGTGTAGTTGAAAAACTGGAGTAAATGGGCCAAAAT
>CAAKHF010014626.1:8052-38727 GCA_901007745.1 Hippocampus kuda
CTGTGCCTGTGTGGGTTTTCTCTGGCTACTCCGGTTTCCTCCCACATTCCAAAAACATGTATGTTAGGTTCACTGAAGATATACAATTATCCATAGATGTGAGGGTGATTTTGTTTGTGGTCTATGCTGCACAATGTGCCTTGTGATTGGCTGGCAACCAGTCCAGTGTGTACTGTGCGTCTCGCCCAAAACCTGCTGGGAAAGCTCCAGCAACAGAAAGCGGAGAGCACAACAGAAAATGGATAAATATACCGCAAGTTTGCAGTATAACTTCAACTGTGAATGCTCAATAGGGAGAGAGATTGTTCAAGAGTGTTAGGTGAATAATACCTTTTTGATACCTGAACAATGACATTCATATGCTACATAACAAAGCAGGAAGACAAACATTAGTAAAGGTGTTTTGCAAATCCTTGGCCTTTCTCCTAGCTGGCAGGTAATGTTTGACAACACGAACAGGAAGTGATGACTAACATTGGCTAAATGCTGCCCCCTGCAGTCTAAACATTATTACTGCAGAGCTACGAGACCAATCCATTTGGCGCGCAGGGATTAAAGAATTTGAAGTCGCCAAATTTCAGGGAAAATCAACAAAGAGAAATTGAACGCAAACGCAAACACAAACCCAGTAGCTATGATAAACAGTTTTGTGTCTTCGAGACAATGGAGTGTGAACACCACTTTCGTATCAAAACTTTGGTCATGATGAGCTCTTCGTTCGGGATGGTGTATTTAAGCGCCAGCAGAGGGTGCTGTTGCGTCACTCTGAACTCTTTCTTGCTTGTAGGGTTGCAGGCAAGGGATTTTCTTTTCGCATGCAAAAGCTACGGATGCGGGAGAAAGAGCTTGTTACAAACGTTTGTTTGGATATGATCATAAACGGGACAAGCATTTTTGTTCATCATACTTCATAACAGAGACAACCACATACCATCGAATGGGTTTGGCTTCGCTGATAAGGTCAGGAAATTTACAGTTTCTTGTGTCTGGGAGCACCAAACTCAAAATAGCAGCAATGATGCTAAATGAACCAAAAATAATATAAGGGAGAACCTTGCTGTAAATTCCTGCAAATGAAACAAAAAAACAAAAGTGACATAGTTGTTTTGTGACGAATAATGGAACATGCCCCTCCATCCATTTTGTAAACTGCTTTTTCCTCACAAGGGTCACGGGCGTGCTGGAGCCTATCCCAGCTTTGTCAACGGTCTGTCAAATTTAGAAGGCATTTATGATGAATTTACAAGGACTTTCGCGATGATACTCCCCATTATTCTCAAACAACGATCCCACTGAAACAAGGACATAATTAACAGTCCATCTTTTGAATTGTAAATGATAAATCAAATATTGCCTGTCACTTCAATTGCCTGCGGTCAACTCATTGTGCTAATGAGCACAATTTTGAGATATATTCAAAGCACAAATCTTTGTGTGTACTGTGGCTCATTATATTCTGCAAACGGAAGTAAACAAAGCGATCCACACTTGCCTATGTAGAGGATGTAAGGACAGACGATGGTGCCTATGCGTCCAGCTGTGGACAGAACACCCAGGCCTGTGTTCCTGACCACCGTGGGGTACAGCTCAGTGAAAAAAAAGTAGATAAAGCTGTGACCCACGGACACACCCAACTTCCCCATGAGAACCAAAACCTGGAATGCGGCGTGCGTGTCTGCAAAAGAGGGTTCAAAAAGTGTGATAAAACACAAGCGACATTGCACCGCCCAAAGTGTTCAACCAAATTATTATTGAATAATACAAACCCTCTGGGACAAGTTTAACCACAAGGAGTGTCAATCCAGAGAACATCAGGTTGACACAGAGGAGTGTGTGGCGTGGAGCTCTGTTAATCAAAACAAACGTGGCAATGTAGGCCACTGCGTCAGTGGCTGCTGACACTAAAGAATTGAGGTAAATATTTCCTTGCAGGTTACTCGTATTGAGAGAGAGGCCGTAATACACCATGGAGATGGCAATCCTGCAGAATTACACAGGCAAGAAAGGCTGGATGAGTATTACAGGAGAAAGCAAGACAATGAACATTATTTGAAAGTGTTTCTTTTTCACAGAAATATACACACTCACTGACTGGTCATGACATTATGGGCACTGACTCACTGTTCATTTCAGGATTAACATTGGAACAGTCCAGACATGCGGAGAACATGCAAATTCCACACAGGAAGGCCGGAGCCGGAATCAAATCCCTGACCTGTGTACTGTGAGGCGGATGTGCTAACCAGTCGGCCACCGTGTCGCCCAGGATAAGAATGTTAAATCAATAAACAGAGTATTAATGTCTTTGTAAAGGAAGAATTTTTCAGAGGTGGACCTTCCATCTATCATCTGTTGGACTATGACGTGTTCTTTTTTTTTCAGGGGTGGGGTTGGACTGGCGCTTCAGCCGCTAACGGATGACGAGTGATGGACAGGCAATATTTTGTAAATTGCCCACCTTTGGAATTTTAGAAACAGCTCAGTGACTGCCCCAGTGTACTTAGTGCTATGGCTAATCGAGTTACTATTAATAATTATATTGATGCTTTAACAGTCAGAGGTGTTTTTATTTATGAGACATGCAGCACAAATAGGCAATGATTGGAAATAGTTGAACACAAACTTAAAAAAAAGAGAGTAGTTAAGTTTTACATTACCATACGAAGAAACCAAGACCTGTAATGTTCCTCAGGTTAGTGGTTTGTATCAGGTCCATAAATGTATACACCCGCTTTTCTTCATCTGATTTTTGCTGGATCATATGCATGGCATGAAAAGACACAGTTACAGTCATTTTACATATTGAGCAATATTCTGATTTAAGGCCTATTTCACACAGAATGACAGAGCGTGAGTATGAAAATCATACACACCAATAATTCCGTGCCATCGACAGTCTTAAATATGACATCAGGCGTGTGGATTTTGTTCATTTTGGCAGCTCGGCAGATAACTATTTCAGCCTCCTTCACACGGCCTTTCTGCAAAAGCCAGCGAGGAGACTCAGGAATCACCCTGAAGGTCATTGAACACATCGTTTTGTAAGTTGCAAAGCTACTGTATATTTAACAAATGGTTCTTTCCAAACCTTGACCAAGTCAAGCCAATACCATTAAACAAAAATGTGACAAAATGTATGCTGTATTTAATAATAATGATCTTGTCTGTGGTTACCAACATATCTGATTATTATCTGTCAAATCTGTTTTTTTTTGTTTTGTTTTTTAACACAATGATAGTATTCTGACATATGAATGGCAACAGGTTATAGTGGAAGAGCATGTAATTGTTCTACCTGTCAATACATGTTGCTGGCATAGATAGACTCATTCGGCCCTATTTTCATAACCAGGAGCATATAAAACTGCCCCATCTTCATATTTGTACCAGAGCAAGTGTAGTTTCCAGTGTTTGGGAATATGGTAGCTGTGCTACACCTTGTTCCGGAGTACAATGGTACATCTATTTATGAAATTAATATGTTGTGGAAGAAATTTCCTAACTAGAAAATTTTGTAAGTAGAGATGCGTTTTCCATGTACTGTATTCTATTGGACGCCCCCTGGCGCATCTGACAATTTGGTGACCAAAAGATGACTAGATTTTAGACTTCCTAAAAGCAGGTTGAAGTGGTGGCGCATGTGGTATGATGTGATTTTGGTGGATATTGTTATTGCTGTTAATATTATGATTAATTAATTGTAAATTTCCCCAGTGTGGGACAAATAAAGGATATCTTAATATTATTACAAACATTGGGATTAATATTACTATTGATATCAGTAGTAAGATTGATATCATACGAATATTCATGTGCTTGTAAATTGACATCCCATTTTAGATACTGCATGTTAGTATTTGGAGCATACGTACCACCAAGTAAAAATGAAGACGAGGCCCGGGATAGCACTAGCAACCAGCAGCAGCCTCCAACTTCGTATGAGGTAGGCAAAGAGTGGCAACAGAGCATAACCGATGCTATAGCCTAGACACTGGCCCAGCAGAGTGTAGACCAATCTGGCAGACTCACCAAGCATTTCTGACCCTGACCAAGATAGAAAAATGGAATATGAGTCCTTTGACATTTTCACAACTAAACATGGAAAGTAAAAGGGACATCTATATAATTGCCCTTTTTAGTCTATCGTGATGAATGAAATGGCTCGTTGAACACGAGCAAGACACACTATGCTGAGTAAATGTAATGCTAATGCTATTGTGCGCAAGCTAGCTGGCCATGTGGGGCAAAACTGAAATTTGATCGGGTGGGAACGCAGCCCTATTGATTACAGGTATGTAGTTCAAGTTGCATCAGCCAGCACAATTTATTCTGAAGGTCCTGGGGCAGATTAGATTGACATGACAACGCATACAGGCTGACATCAGATTCAAAAATATCTTTCATCTACATACACATACCGGAAGCAGGACAGTTGAGAGATTCGCTATGAACCGAATAGACGGTTGGGAATAAATGAATACAATTTCATGAAAATAAATATTAGTACATTACATCGATTGTAAATGTAAGTCAATGCATCAGAACGTGTTTAGGCCAGCAGAGACAGCCGTAGAGTATCATAAATAGCGAGAGTTGTGTGCACCACAGACGTATCGCCTTACCAAGGACAACTGATGTCACGAAGCAGGCCACGTGGCCCACTCCTCTCAGACAGTTCAGAGCACAGAACATGACCCAGTTGACGGAGGTGGCCTGGATCAGCGCGGTGACCGACTGTAGGGAAATGGTGAAGAAAAGCACGTGCTTTCTGCCAAACCTGTGCACAATGTCAACACAGATGAACACAACACATGAATATGAAAATGTGATGTGGGCTATGAATAAATATCTTTCAGCTGACATGAGAATCCATCCAAGATTGAAATGTTGTGCTGGGATTCTAATAGGCAGCACCCTCTGTAATTTATTAGCTTTGAATAAATTCATGCCATCCATCTATCCATCCATCTGAGCTGCTTATATAGGACTCAAATTTTAAAAAGACGAAATTCCAACCTTTAATACAATTACAAGAGCATTTATTGAGAAAAAATCCTCTCATTAAGAAATAATCATCTGCAATGGCGCAAAATTGTTTGATAAGATCAGAAAATGCTACCATTGCCCTATTTTTGACCTCGTTTTGCCTTTGAAGCAAATAATTACATGTAAGTGTGCACAAAAAAATTCTCCAGGGCTCTAAACTCACGTTTAGACTCGTAGCACTGGTGTGACCAGCTTTTTCAGTTGGTCGTGCCAACACAGAACCGGTCGCGCCCTTTTTCAGGGGCGGTACGGCAGAACCTTATTTGCTGATGTAAAGTTGTTCCAATGATTGTAGCGTAACAGGTTTGTTTGACACATGCAGCGCCTGACAAAACTCCAAGAGCAGGTTGAAAATTAAAAATCACGGATAGTTTTAGCCAAGGTAGTCCCAAGTCTTCAAAATGTGGACGTAAGTCTGACTGGAGTCAAGTCATGTGCTTGTAGTCCCCCCCACCTCTGGTCCATTTGATTTTGTCGAGCAACATTTTCCAATCTTCATGATTCAAACCCAGCGAAAGACAACAACAACAGTTTCATTCCAAATCGTGCTTTGAGCTAAAATGCCTCCACGGAGCATAACTTGCCGGTCCGAGAGTTGACCACAGACGAGGGATCCGAACAGGACTCCGATAAAGAACAGGGAAGTGGAGAAGGGGACCTTCCATGCATTTTCGCAAACCAGCTCCCACTGTAAAATCAGAGGAGAACACGCGAGGTTGTTAGAAATCCGGTCACGACAGGAATTCCGTTGCAAACGAGTAATTGCGATGAGGGAGGGCTTTGTCAAGAAAGACTTGATCAGAGTGAGGTCAAATCAGCCGCGTTTGAGATCTTCATTGATCGATCATCGGCAGGCTATTTAGACATAAAGGAGGAAGTTGCCGTTGCTATCGCCTGTTCTGCTACTCTCTCACCCATTCCAGTCTTCTGTTTTCCAAGTATTACTAGAATCGTTTGCTTTCTCAGCTTGATGTAAATTTTGAGTTTTGTCTGATAGCTTCGGTGTCTTCTTCCTGTGGCTCGTTGCCCAGCTCTGTTAATTATTTCCATTGCTATCGTGTCCACATCGACCTCATGTAATTTAGTTTGTTTTTTTGGTCATGCTTGCGTGCTCCGAGTCTGTTATGTTTGCACTCGTGTGTTTACGCAGCCCTGACAGATTTAGTATTCATCCAAGTCTGTTATGTAGATGTGTCAATTGGAAGCTCTTCCTTTCAAAATCTCAAAGAGAAGTAGTTATTTCCGGGGACCTTCCGGCCTAATTTTATGCGGTAACCTTACAAGCGTATACTCAAGGCCACTGGCCACTCCAAAAATCCGGAAGAATCATCAAAATAAGTAAATGAAAAGTTCAAATTGGATGTGTTCAAATCGAGTGTTGAAGTTCCAAAAAGAAGCAAAGACTGAGTCACATGCAATTTTTACAGTAAATATTTGAATTGGGGCGGCCCGGTGGTCCAGTGGTTATCGCGTCAACCTCACAGTGCAGAGGTCATGGCTCCGGCTTCCCTGTGTGGAGTTTGCATGTTCTCCCCGTGCCTGCGTGGGTTTTCTCCGGGTACTCTGGTTTCATCCCACATTCCAAAAACATGCGTGACATGTTCATGGAACATTCTAAATTGTCCCGAGATGTGAGTGTGAGCACGGATGGTTGTTCGTCTGTGTGTGCCCTGCGATTGGCTGGCAACCGGTTCAGGGTGTCCCCCGCCTACTGCCTGAAGACGGCTGGGATAGGCTCCAGCATGCCCCGTGACCCTTGTGAGGATAAAGCGGATCAGAAAATGGATGGATGGATGGATGGATATTTTAATTGAACACAATTTACCAGCTGAACTGTTTTAATTCACCCCCCCCCCCACTCCTTCAGCTCTGGTAAACGCCAGGGTGTGGGGGGGAGGGGGGGCGGTGACCGTCGATTAGCGTGCCCAGCAGTGCACGGCAATGATTGGTACCTCGTCGATAAGCCCTCCTATCTCTGATTGGTTGTTGTTTTTTTTTTTGTTTCTTTCAAATCATTTTAGAGCTACAAGATGGACCAGAGAAGGCTGATTGTTATTTTCACAAATCATTTCATGAACATACTAGCACCAGGTTAGTCGATGAGAGTTTTCACAAATATTGGAATCAAGTGCATTTTCCAAAACTGCAAACACCTTCATTAATAAGTTTCCTTTTTTTCCACCAGAGGTGTGGCAAGAGGGTTATGCTAGGCGAAGGCTAGCAATTACCCAGCGCACTGAGCGAAAGGTATGCCCGGGGACGCCTGCTCTTCTCCCAAATCAATGAAAAAGCACTGCTTCAAACCTGCTACGACTTCTCGTCAGCGCGGCTGTGGTTGGAGGGCCCCACCTCAGACGGAACAGCTGACACTAGTCCATATCAGTGACACAACAGACATAGCAATGGCATGTTGGGCAGCGGAGAGCTGTCTAATGCTGCACGCTGACCAGCAGGATTGACTTCCATCTTCCCTGCGGCCCTCGAGGGTGCAAATCTACAATCGAAAATAACATTTCCAATATAGCTGAATAGAAGTTGAATCTGTGACGACAAGAGCAATGTTTTGAACTGCCACCCGGACGTTCAGGAGAGAATATTGTTGTGATGAACGCTGGTTTCCATCACCCCTAAATTGAATCCTAGGCTCCCTAAAACTAAAGAGCTTGTTTAATTTTGTCCTTTTGAAACAAGCTGGACAAGTGTATTAACATACATTATTTCTATTGAAACGTAATATTTTAGCAACAAAAATGACAGGACTGTACAGTCGTGGTAGATACTTGGCTTAAACCAGACTTAGTGGAGTGTTTCTTCTTTTGCTTCAACCATTCAGTGCCTTACCGACACGCTATTATCATTACCGGTCCTCATTGTTGCTGAATTTGATCTTAGGTCACAGTTTATATTGTAAAGTAGGATTTAGCTGACATTTTGTTTCGACCTGCGAAAGGTTTCGGATGGTCAGAGACAGGACCAATGTTGTTTGAATTGGAATGGGAGATTTAGTGGACATCCAAAAGTTATCGCAAGCTGTGTGTGCAAACAGGTTTGCGTATAGGTAGTGTTTCCTCCCTTGGACAAAATATTACAAAGTAATATAATAAGTTTCCCCTGTTGTTAGCATTTCTTGTAAAATGTACAAAAACCTACAAGTGTTGGGTGCTAGCTGCGTAAATCACATCGCTATGCAAAATACACTGTGACGTAATTTATCGATAAGGTAATCGTTTACAAAAAACGGCAAACGATGCCAAGTATTTGAAACTCTGGGAACCGTTTCTCAACAGCAAGCCGTTGACGTTTCCCATTCCTAGGCGGGCACCCCGTTGATCCTGCCCTATGCACACCCCTGCTCGCATCTCCCCTTTAAAAATGTAGCTGACCGGTGTTGCTTAACGAACTAAAAAAAAAAATAATTATGCATTTACAAATTTGAAGATGATTACAATAATTGGTCAACGAGCCAAACGAGTCTCTATTGTGGCGTGTTATGTATCGCGTGCTTACCTCAGACACGATGGTGTGGCTCTCAGTACTGAAGATCCATCCATCCTCGCATCGATCCGTGCCGTTGCTCGGTTCGACCGCTTCGCTCCAGTTTGCGTCCGCTTTGTACCGATAACAGTTATCGGGTCCGGCCCGGCTGAAAGAATCTCCGTCGTGAGGTGTGGAGTTGAACCAAGTCCTGCAGCGGTGAGTCGGCGTGTCGGCGATGAAGACGGACAGCATTCCCATGTAGCCGCACGGGATGGCCGTTAAACTTAACAAAACCATCATTAGAATTTGGAAGCGGCCGTATTCTCCCAGGAAAGCTAGGGCCACGTCGAAGTCTTGATATTTCTCACCCATTTGTCAAATTGCAAGGTTCAAGTATGACTGACGGGTCTCCAGGCAGAAGCTGCGCTGCCTTGCTAGAGGCGGCGGCAGCTCATCTTTTACCACTCCCGTGCTTTCTTTTTTTTTTTTTTTTTTTAACAACTCCGTAATGCATCTTGCCAGGGGCATTGCGACATGGCCCCTAAACAAGCAGCTAAAACATTGAACAACCCGAATGTAAATGATTAAAATGTAATGTGTAGGGCTATAGGACGATAAGAAGTCGTGAAAAGAGTTCAAAAGTGCAACTTTCATGACAGCGACGGTGAGAAAGGACATTTTTGGAGTACGGCAAAAAACATATACAAAGAACGGAGCGTTCATGAGTAATCGACAGCAAAACTCCACCACCCGAATGTAGACTTTCAATATAAAAATTGATCTAAGGATTAAAATAACGCAGTGATTGCAGTATTAATATATTTGTGCAACGCAAAAAAATAGAAATGACCCACTTCGTCAAACAGTTGCACAACCACCACAAGGTGGTGCTATGTGCAAAACTAAATGAACACATTTTGGAAAGTTTAAAGACATTTTACAATGGTTAGAAATCGGTGCCAAATTCTCCCAAAGCCAATGCCTAATTTGTATCGATGTGTTAAATCACACATGATATAAATTCATGGAAGGTTTTCAAACCAGATATCATTTCTTCATGAAAAATCATTTGGATTCCATAATCTGTCATTTCTTGAGATGGTGAAGTCTGGGTTTTAATGAACTGCAATTCAAAATATTTCACTCTTTCTTGAATTCATCAAATTTATATACTGGATGATTTTCAATTTTTGATCCAGCCTGGCAAAATAATTCAAGTTTCTCAGGATATTCTTATTTTTGGAGATGCGGCTATGGATAAAAAAAAAAAAAATACTATAACTACAGTGCACCGTATTGTATGATGGCAGTGTATGTGTTTTGTTTTAATTCATTGAATCAAACTGCAAAATATTTACAGTAGGCTGAAATAGCATTAAAAAAATCCATAAAAAAACGCTTTTTGTGTGCTTGTGTGTGTGAGAATAGGGGCTTCATTTAGTTGCAATTCCAACTATTTTGGAAAGGCTTTGCAATGGGTTGTGTACCATCACTGGACGGTGCGGCGTCAGTGACCTTTCTTTTACTGATCCTTAAAACTTGACGATTTTTCAGCCGGGCCGTAACCTTGGTAACGCCCTCCAGCCAACGCGTGGCAAAGTCCTCCGCCCCTCCCTTGGTGACCTTTGGCCCTAAGGGTCAGGAAACGAGGTCATGGGTTCAGCTCTGGCAAGAAGACAGTAAAAGCACTTCACTGATTGGCTATCATTTGCCCTTTCCATACCCTCATCCATGTAATTGGCATATTGACCAACCGGCCCCTTTGCACATTGTTAGCAGCACCTTAACCTGTTTACATTGGATGGAGTGGAGCACAAAGGCCGCGCCGCGCGACACTTGGGAGCGTAATCTATGCCGAAGCTTTGCTGTTGTCATTCCCCCCCGACTGTTTTGCCTTCCTCGTCACCGCTCTTCAAATCACGGAGGAGAGTCTAAAAGAGCTAAAATCAACTGATGGAGTGTCGCCCTTCTCCGGATGATTACAGTCGTTTAAACGAAAGGCTAACAGCGTGGAAAGCCTTCCGTCCGTGTGGAGCACCGGGGCCTCACTCCGAGCGCTCTTTCTCGCTCCCTCGTGATGATCAATGCCTCCTAGGGCCAGTCACTTGTCAATAGCGCTACATTAATTTGAGGGACTACGTGGCGGAGAAGACAATAGGTGGGGGCAGGGCGCTCTGAATGGAGCAGGTATAGGGAGGCGTGGTGATGGGGGGGGGGTGGCACATAGGAGATGAGGACATGGGAATTGATAGAAGCAGGAAAGAGGAGACATCAGAGGAAAATGAAGAAATGGGCGGCAGGCTGAGGGATAGAGGAGCAAACAAAGAGGTCATTTTTCCACTCATTCCACAATTTCACACAAATTTCCTCATTTCTGACATCCCCAGTGGACATTTTCGAAATGGCAATGCAGAGCTTAAAAGATTTATGGCTTGTATTCTAAACTAGTGTGGACCCACTTGATCTGGCCAACAGACTTCCTACTGCAGGTATCGGCGGCAATTAAAAAAAAAAAAAAAGATGAGTTGTTCAATAACCACTCCCTCTTTTATTATTTTGCCGTCCTCCCTTTGGGAGCTTGCCAGATTTTTTTTCCGGGGTCATGTGACCTTTCAACTCTCATCCCCCCTCCCGCTGAGCTGATCCCGCATGGATTACACAAGGGAGTGACTAACGGCATCCCCACTGGCATGCAATCACCGGACAGCAACATTCATTTGCGCGTCAAAATAGCGTCTAAGTATGTACACGAATGATGATGTACGTGTATAGAAAATACTCTGCATAATACTTGGGACTCAGAAAAAAAAGTACTCTCTCTTTCATACATTAACAATTTTTTTAATTATTATCCAGTTTTACTTAACTCATCTAATCTACACGGGCGAAATATAGTGACAGGCGAAACAATTAAAAAAACTCTTTCACAAAATGGTAGGAGGTAACGAATTTACCGGAGTATCCAGTTTTCATGACATTTTTGTTTAGTGGTGCACAGATGTTTTCTAGTGTCACGTATTAGGCTCAAAAAGGTTGTGGGGGGAAAAAAAACGCTTCAACCTGCAAATGTAATAGCGGCATTACACTTTTACACAGAGGTGGATGTCGTGCTCTGCTTGTGCCTGTGTGGAAAATGTTCACCTTTTGCTCAAAGACTTATCGCAAAACATTTTGAAAGTCCTCGGGCTTGACTATTGAGCGAGGCTTGCTTCAGTGAATATTTCAGCCTACAGGAATTCTTGGAAAGTAATGGTCCGCTGGGTAACTACACTGCATTGGACTCAATAGTTTCTCCACACTACAAAGATTTTTTTTTTTAGAGGCCAATGTCGGAAGGGATGGGGGTTGGTGGAAATGGCTAGTGCGCACTTTGAAAAACTTAGGCAAAACTGAGGAACATTTGGAACATTTATAAATTGCATTGGTGAATACACTTGTGGTGACTAAGATGTGTGTGTGTGTGTGTGTGTGTGTGTGTGTGTGTGTGTGTGCGCGCTCCCATTTCAGCGGGCTCTCCAGATTTTCCAGTTCTCCTGCGATCTAATGGGTTATTTGTCATCCGCAGAGTAAAGGATTTTTAAAAGTCAAGCCAGGCCCCGACTCCCTCCCTATCCTTGCTCACACCCCGCCTCCCTTCAGTTCCCACTACCCCCCTGACACTTGCAATGGGAGATCGATGGCTTATTGATCAAGTCTCTCTATCGCCAACCCACCAGACTAATCACCTTAACACCAGCCTGGCTCTCTCCCTCTCTCTGTCCCTGTTGCTCACAAGCAGAACTCACGTTTGGAAGCGTAGAACTTTTAAAACAACCCAATGTTGAATGTACACACCTTTGTCTTCTGAGCATCGTCAATAGTTGGCAAACAGAGCCTAATGTGGCCCCTTTGTCAGATAAAACGAGAATATGCAAACCTGGCAAGCGCTCTTCATCTATTTCTCATTTCTCTCTCTCTCTCTCTCCCCACCTCGTCCTGCTCTGTCTTCATCCTTCTCTGTCCGTCTTTGTTCAAGGCTAAAATCAATGCATTGTATGAAAGTGGCATATTTCTCACATTTTCATAGCCATCCATCTAGTTATGTACATGCGAGTACAGCACGAAGCACTGATGAAGCTTTGAGACAAAAACCGGGAAGAGTTTTTGGGCAATGTGGCGACAGATTTTATTTTATTTTTTTCAAAATTCAAAGTAATTTGTTCTAGCAATGCCTATCATACATTGCTACGAGATACTGTGGTGCATTGAGATAGGAGTAACCCGAATGATAGGTTTTCCAAAAATTTGACAACGGGCGCAGTACGGTGACAGCAAACACAATTCACGACACAACGAGCAACAGTTGGGCAGATCGTGAATGATTCTTCCAAAAAGAGGCTTCGAGTTATTTACCGTAACTCCCAAATCAAGTTTACTGTTAATGTAAACATAAAACAAAGTGAATCACAAGTTGTGTATCGAAAACAATCAATGTCCACATCACTTGATGCTAATGAGCAATGCCGAGAATAACATCTCTATGGCAGTGTTATGATCATGTTTTAAGCAATATGAACACAAATGGTGCATCAACACATGTAGACAGTCAACGTAACAATACAGTTGAACCTCCATTTAATTAGTCATCATGCACACACTGTTGAATTTATTGTATTTATGTTATCGCTATAAGTTTTTAGAAAATGCACTATTATCAATATTAAAAAGGGCTATTTTCCTTAGCAGAAACACATTGCAAAACATTTTGTTCTTTTTTGGGGAGGGGGCTCGAACCGATTAATGGTGTTTTCATTCATTTCAATTGGGAAAAATGATTTGAGCTGTGTTTCATGTTAGGAGCGTGGTCATGGAATAAATTGAATCTCAAGGTTTCGAATGTATATGCAATGTATATTCACATATGATGTGCTATTGTTAATTTTACCACAAGATATATTTTATATTTATTTATATACGTTTTGCTCTTCTACTTCTCTCTTGCATAATTTTGCTGCTGTAAATTGGGAATTTCTCCATTGCGAGACAAATAAAGTTTTTCTTATCTTAAGATAAAAGAAATTTACCCCCGAAAGCATTCGGCTGCTCTGCTAATTCTTGTCTTACGAATTGTCATGGGACATATTTTGAAGCTGTTGTCGTTGGATTTGGAGCAAGCCAATGATGTCCAACGTGTCCCTTCTGGCTTTGTTGCAGCCTACGTCTCAAAAATCTGTTCTTTTGCTCCTGTATAGGTGAGATAAGAGTTTCTTTCCCAAGGCTTTACCTGCTCCGAGTCCTGAAATGACAAAACCCCATAATCCCTCGAGGAGAATCAAAGCAACCTATGACCTTTGGATATGAAATGCTTGAAGATGACGTGATGTGGTTTGGATTGAATGTAAAGTACCAGAAAAACTGTTTTCTTGGCAGGCTTGATCAAAGTAAATAGCACAAAAAGAATATAATATCAGCATGAACTTTGAAGTTAAGTGCAGCGGCAATATTGCTTGGCCATACTTAAACACACACACCAATTGATTGGCCATTCGGTCTGAGTATGTCTTTTCATCTGTTACTTAGCAACCATGCCCGAGAGGATATGGACACAGAACAAGTTTTATTCCTGCGCATGTTCAATTGATAAATAGGCATGTGATTAATGAAAATGTCATCATTCTGACTTGAAATGCCGAACAACCGGAGGAGGATCATTAGCCGAGACGATCGCAATACTTTTGACCCTTGAAATAAAAGTCTTTTGGGGCAAAGACGAATTCAATGATCTGTCAATCAATACATCTGAATGTAATAATATTTGAGGCCAGTGTCATCCGGACTGCTGTGGGGATTTTTTTTCTGATATTTTTCTTTTGAAACGGGCTCTTTGGTGCGAAAATCAGAGACAATATTGTATTCACATGAATTGTACATGCATGTCCTCAAACATGACATTTTATTTTTTTCATCTAAATATCATTCAAAATGTTACATTTTGAACGCTGTGGTCCAATTTGAAGAACACACACCCTAAAAAATTTAAAACCGAACCCTGACCTCTGGAGGTCAGGTTTTCAATGGAAAATAAAAATCGGACTTCCTTTGTTGATGTAATAGATTTTAAAAGGACAATCAGATTTTGACCCTCAACATTTACAACTACAATGTCATTCGTCCAATTTCAAGGGTCTGTTTTAATCTGCCCTGCGTGTTGGTGAGGGGCGTTGCAAAATTCAATTAGAAATGGACATAATTGCTATCATAGTATTTGTTGTATCGTGCGATAATAGTTTTAGAAATCACATTATCGTAAATCCAGATTCTGTAATGCACAAATGTTGTCCTATTCAATTTTGTAATATGACTTACATGTTAAAAGGTTTCGACATACAGGAGGTTAAATTAAATGTACAATTTACCTTTTTAGCCCAGATGATCGTTTCTTTTTTCAGATATTTAATCCCAAAGATTTTTATTTTAATATTTGTATTTTCCCCGTGATTCTGAGATTGAGATTAAACCTTAATGAGGCAAAAGTCTGCGAGTTAGAGCATCGCTGCATTTTTCATCTGCTAAACTTTGCACACAAAATAAGCTGTTTTTGCTGCTCGATATTGTTCTCTGCACCATTTAACACTTTATACATGCATATCTAAATTCAATAAGTTTGTTCCACAATAACTCACCATATATTATGGCCTCCAAGAGGAACACAACTATAATGTCAGGATATCATTAAGGAAAAGGAGATATGGAAAAAAAAAGAAAAAACATAGTAAAATAATTTGAGTTAGGTAAAAATGATTAAAATTACCTGTTTATATGGTTGCTTTAGTGTTGACGTGTTGTGTCGTTGCCATCAGCAGCTTGGACGTAAATGAAGGCAAACAGGCCACGACGAGTATCGATATTAACCTTCCTGGGGAGGGAAAAAAAAGCCATAAGTCTTTTTTCCCCATCCTTGCCAAAAAAAATAAAAATAATAATAAGCCACGTGGAATTTATTTTACGCGGCGTGTTTCGACGGTGTCGCTTATTGGCGAGGCACGGGTCAAATGAATGAAGCACCCCCCCCCCCGCGCCTAAAAAAAAACAAAAAAAAAAAAACGATCTCCCACAAATGTTTCTATATTTAGGGAAGCCCGCTGAGTGCGACTGAAGTGATCGATAATCGATACATCGAACTTGGCAATCAATTGCACAAGTGGGGAGCAAACAGCTTAACCACGAAGTTTTATCATATGGAGGTGGGGGGGGGCGCAGCGTGGGCCTTTTTGTGCTCTCCTTTGCGAACGTCTCGTTACATTAAAATTAAATCCGTACCGTCAATAAAGAAAATGCAGTTTTGGATGATGGGAGGCCTCCGTCACGGGTCAATGTTTAAAAAGTGTGTGTGTGGGTGCGGGTGCATTTAAAAATAACTTTTAGGTTCTATAAAATTGGCGTAAATATATTAGTACATTTATAGTTTCGGGAATACGTTTTATTTTTATGTTATTAAAGTTATACTTTTAACGTAAAATTCCCACGACATGTTTATTGGTTATTCTACATTTGCAGCATTTTTTGGGTTGTTTAAATTTGTCGGGTAATTATTAATTATGCAGGATGTGAACATATTCAAGTGGGTATTGAAATAATGTCAGTGGTATAATACACACAAGCGCGCCGCACGCCGACTTGCATTCTTCAATTAGCTCTGATCGTAGAACCACATTGTGGAATGATTCGTCAAGGCCGATCCAAAAATAATGAATCCGACAATTTTTTTTTAATTCAAACTGCTCGTTGGATGAAAAGACTGCTGCGTTTTTATTCCAAGTATAATTGATAGTGAGTGTCGGCAATCTCACACCACAGAACTGTAACTGCCGCGTAAGGACATTAACATTGCTGGTTTGAAGAAGGCAGAGTTTCATTTAGGTGGTGAAATGATTATTTTTTACAGTATTTACATTTTGGATTAAAAAAAAAAATCTTTTGTGGGGGAGGGAAGTGGGGGTGGAATGAATCCATGTAACTCGTGAGAATACAACGAAAAGCAAACTGGAAAACAGAATGTATCAACTACTGTACGTCACGATGTAACACAATTCCCTTTTTGCATTTCTGAATATTTGTGGATGGATACATGTCATATTTGGCACCCGTGTCAAACTATAAAATGTTACGATTTTTTTTTCTCAACAATTCTCTCCATTTAACGCTATACTTTGCCCCCCCCCCTGTTGAAGTTGGCTCAATCTGATTGACGTGCAGCGTCCCTGCTCGATCGTAACTTTATGACCTCTGTAACCCCCCTACAAGCCCCATTCGAAGACCCCCTCCCTGCCCGAGCTTCGTCATTAATCTCTGTCGGTCAATATTTCGATCAGCTTTATCACTAAGCGTATAAAAAAAAACCCCATACAGTCCGTGGGAAAGCAAAAAAACAAAGTTTACCTTCAAGACAAGTACACGTGTGTGCGGAAACAGATTTGTGCTTGTTTTGCACGTTTGTCAAAGACTCGAGAGAAATAAACGCGAGAATACGTCACAATGTGTGCTGCTTCTGCAATAAATCGGGAGGCCTGATTCTTATCGACCCATTTCGGTGCTTTTATGAAAATGATCATGCAATCGTCTAAAATTTTTTTAGTTTCTCTATATTTGGAACCGTCGTGAAATTATTTTCCGACGGGTCTTCTGAAGCTTTATTTCATTTTTAGGCCAAATGTTTGCCAGCCGCTGCGTGCACTAAATAACTCCAAAACCTGCGTGAAGAGTGTTCAAAAATCCACCGGGGCGAATTTCATTTCCACGCAGTTTAAAGCGAGGTGTGTGTGTGTGGGGGGGAATCGATCTGTGCGCGTGGCCGCAGATGCGCGTCCACGCCTCTCAGGCACGCGGGTGGGGAGCGCTGTTGGAGCAGAGATGAGATATGATCGCGTCCAAGCAAGACTGCGCGCTTAAAGCTCCGCGACCCTGCGAGGACGCGCCACATCTGCGCGCGTAGGAACAACGCAAGTTGCCCACGCCGGATCGGACCGATCGAACGTGTCTAATCGATGGATCGGCGTTCAGGTGTTTTGGTCATTTCGGCGCTCCGGGACGACGAGGAGGCTTAGGGAAGAGCGAGAGACACGGGGAAGGGTGGGGAGGGAGAGTTGGAGGAGGGGTGGTGGGGGGTGGGGGGAACAGATGGAGCTCACCATGGAGAACCTTCACAGCATCTCCTCGCACTCCCAGGTGGGGAACCTGATGAGCTCGCGGCCGTCGCCTTCCTCCAGCTCGGCTTCACGGAATCTGGTGTCGCACGCCCCCGGCGCGCGCTCGGCGATGGTCTCCGGAGGGATGAGCTCCATCCTGGAGGGCTCCGGAGGAGACTACCGACCCGATCCGTCCGCGCTGTCCGGACACCTGCACCCGTCCATCAGCATGTGCGAGAACGGGATGAGTCTGAGCAACACGTACACGACCCTGGCCCCTCTGCAGCATCTACCTCCCATCTCCACCGTGTCGGAGAAGTTTCACCATCCGCACTCGCACCACCACGCCGCGGCCCACCAACGACTCTCCTCCGGGAACGTCAGCGGCAGCTTCACGCTGATGCGGGACGACCACCGCGGCCTGGCCCCCATGGGCAATCTGTACAATCACTACCCCAAAGAGATGTCCGGCATGGGCCACGGTTCGCTGTCCCCGCTGCCGAGCGGCCTGGGCTCCTTGCACAACCCCCAGCAGCCGCTTTCGTCTTACGGCCCGAGCGCGCACCTGCCCGCCGAAGCCAAAATGCTTTCCCCGGTGTCGGGCTTCGAGTCGCACGCCTCCATGCTCTCCCGGAGCGAGCAAGAGCACCTGGCGAGGAGTTTAGGAGGCCACGGCCACAGCATGATTTCCAACTTAAACGGCATGCATCACCACCCGCACGGCCACCTCCACTCGCAGCCCGGCGGCGCCGTGATGCTGGCGGAGCGCGAGAGGCACGCCCACGGCAGCGGCAGCGGGCAGGGGGTCGCCGGCTCGGGGATCCAAGCGGAGGAAATCAACACGAAGGAAGTGGCCCAGAGAATAACGGCAGAATTGAAGAGATACTCCATCCCGCAGGCCATATTCGCCCAGAGGATCCTGAGCCGGTCCCAGGGGACCTTGTCGGACCTGCTCCGCAACCCCAAACCCTGGAGTAAGCTTAAGTCCGGCCGGGAGACGTTTAGACGGATGTGGAAGTGGCTGCAAGAGCCGGAGTTCCAGCGGATGTCTGCTCTGAGACTGGCCGGTAAGAAAAGTGTCATTTTATCACTATTACATCACCACATTGATCCGAACTTGTAAAAAGGACCCAATCAACGCGCACCGGCCTCACATTTCAGCACCATGGAGAGTCGCTGCTGCTAAAACAAAGCCCAGGCTTCAGCAGTAATCCCCCCTCGAGCATTCTTTCTCAACCTTTATTCAGACAAGGCACGTATTTGAGATTCTTGAAAATGTCATGCTACATGCAACCCCCCCTCCCCAAAAAAAAAATCATATAAGGAGATCATACTCAGGTTTAGTTTTGTATCTGCTGCCACGTAGCTTTTCATTGTTCTGCATATCACGATACATCACTGGCATAGATCATTGGATGTCGATAGACTACTTTTAGTTGATTTTTGGACCAATTCAGTGATATTTGATCATCTCCAGCCTCATATCACTCATCGCACACCGGGAATGACGGACCCTTAAGCAATTCTCTACTCTTACAACCTTCACCCGTTTTCCTGTTTTCAACCCCAAAGCACCAGAAATGCTCAATAAATAAAAATGCAATTTTCAGACGGTAAACAAAACTTTACGCGGGAAAAAGAGGGCTGCCTGATCAATACGCCAGTTCCCACTCCCCCTTTTAAATGTGGCACACAGATCAATACTCGTATGGGGAGCTGAAAGACGCAATAACCGCACGCTCGGTGTGACTTTTCATGAAGCAGACTGGAGGAAAAGCTCTAAAATTAGAACACAACACGGGTGTGAGGGAGATGAAATCGGTGGTGAAAGGTCGTCGTTACGGGTTCGCTTATGGCACCATTTCGAGACATGAAATATTTGGAATGAGATGTTTGGAAGAATAGTTGTGATATTTGGATGACCCTATTTAGCTATTTGTCACGTAAATAAACATCTTGGACGCATGCGCTGCAACCTGCATATTCCTTCCGTGACAGTGCCAGTCAAAATATACCGCATAGCATCATATGAAACCTTTCAATATCTGTCTCAAATAATAACAACAACGCTCGGTGTTGATTGACGCTGCTGGGGGTGGGGCGAGGTGGGGGGGGGGGTTCCTTGGACAACTACAGGTGAGTGTCCAAAAATGTTAACGTTGAGAGATAATTCTTTTTTTTTTTTTTTTAAACAAAGAGTCAAACTTGTATGTTATTTTAGTTCACCGCAAAAAAAAAAAAAAAAAAGGGGGGGGCTTCCTTTTGCATTCATGACAGCATCAAAGTGGTGTGGCAACGTCTTCCTCTTGACAATACTCCATCAATTTGCGATGGCGTTCACATCGGGCAAATTTGGTGGCCAATCGAGACCAAGCAAGTTTTGGTAGTTTGGGCTCGGTGGGCAGGTGCCAAATCTCGCTGGAAAATAAAAATCACTGGTGTCCAAAAATCTCAGTGGCGCTCTAAAATTTCACGGTCAACAGATGCGTTGATTGTGGACGAGACAAAACAATGGAGCCGCGCCAGCAAATGACGTGGCTCTCCTCCAGTGACCGCGGAACCTTCACACTGGACTTGAAGCAGCTCGACTTTTGCGCTTGTCCCGGCTTTCCTTCAGACTTGGCGACTTTTGATTTCGAAAGCAAATGCAAAACGGACTTGTACTCTTCTCTCCTTAGCCCTGCACAGACGCTTCTGATGTCTTGGGTTCAGGATTTGGCTTGACGCGTGGAATTCTACAGCTCGCCTGCAGCCCGTGTCATGCCGACGTGGCGACGTGGCGATTCTTGACGCGCTGACACGAAGCTCCGTCAGATTTCTGAACGGCCACCGCTTCGACGATGCTCTGACAATCCCTGTCACTTGCGCACCTTTTCCGTCCACGAGTCCCGTTTTCCACTTCACACTCCAGTCATGAACTTTGAATACGACGCTCTGAGAGGCATCCAGCTTCTTTTTCGAGAGCTTTTCTTCTTCTTCTGCGACGTTTTCTTGCGCAACCGCCAACGTCGGCCGTCTTCCCCATGATCGTCAAGGCTGCTAAGCGAGGCCGAGACCGTTTAAAGGCTGAGGAAAAACTTCTTCGGGTGTGCTGCATTAATGAGCTGACAAGATTGGGAAACCGGGGTCAAACAACGTTGACCTTTGTCATGATATCCCAGCCACTCAGGCAACAGAATAAATTACTTCAGGCAAGTCCAGCTTTGAGTTCAATGAAAAAGCTTCAGATTTCACACTCACAAGTCCATTTGCGAGCGAATCGAGATCCTCATTAGTTCTTGACGCAGCCTTTTTTTTTGTTTGTCGGTGTGCCGAGCGATATTTCTAGAGGTGTCGTCGCTCAATACAGGTCGACTATCGTGGAAAAACAGACAGAGAAGCTCATTTTCCACACAAGGTCCTGCAACGTCAAGCTAGTACGGAAGGACGCCGCAATTTTTCTGCCTTTTACGCAGAACCCGGCAGAGGGAGGATTGTTGAAATCGGATTAACTTGCCGCCGACGATGTCGGTGTTGTGTGAGGTGTTAATTAAACTTCACACCAATTCTATTTGATGAGGAAAAAAAAAAAATCACAGCATTTTCCAATTCGCGTACAAAGAGATGTCAATAGAGAGATAAATAGATGGATGGATGGGATGGATGTGGATTATCAGATGAGCTTCTGAGTGTCATTAATAGTGTACCGCCGTCCTTTTTGTGTTTGCCTGGCTTTGCACATTGGAGATCAATAGTGCCGTTTCCCGATCTCCTCTCCCCTCCCCCCCCCTTTTCTATACATTTCCCCCTCCACGCTCCGCATCATGCCGGTAACGTCATGAAAACACAACCCTGCTGGCTAACCTTAGTAACAGGCAGCCAGTTGGTTTCGCTCGAAAGAAGCGCAACGTCGAATTGGATCGGAGGAGGCAGAGGGTGAAAGCCGAGCCGAGCGAAAGCTCGCTCTCACGTTGACGACGGACTCAACTCTCTCTGAGATTTCATCGGTGGATTTCACACGTTGGGATCCGAATCGGATGAAACTTCAGAGGAGGGGCCCGGGGGCCGGCTTGGGTGGGGAAATGACACGGAATAGAAGAGCTGCACGTGCAGTAAAAAGGCTGCGAGATGCCATTGATTGAGCCAAGGCAGCCAGGTCTGCGCTTTGTGTGAAACAGCCTGATAGAGGCAAGCTAGCGAAAGGATCAATAGTGACTTTAATAATTGATAAGTATGAGGGAGACGGAGGGAAGGGGTGTGGGGGGGGGGAAGAAAGGCAGGGCGGAAAGTGGCGGCGTAAGCTGCTTGTAACAGCATCTTTTAGGTAAGCAAAGTCAAATCTGTGGTTTGGACGCTCCATCTCGCGGCCTCGTGGCACGAGAAAGGGCGTGTAAGTGGTTTGGGGAGAACAACCCCCCCCCCAACCCCCCGCCGTCCCCTCAACATCCTGACAAACACGGTGTAGATTTACGGCTGCAAAATGCTCGAAAATAATAACCTGGGGGTGGCCAAAGTGCAACAAAGGGGGTTTCGCCAGGCCTGATATTAGGAGCTCACCGAGAGCATCCGATTTCGAGCCACTCGCGACGCTTTTTCCGCTCATGTCCGCAAATCCTCATCGCCGGCCACGTGTCATTAGATTTTAGGGGCTCGCTTTATGGCCTTTGTAATAAGTCTTCGCGGAGGTGTGCAGCGTGTGTGTTCACGTGTATGAGTGTGTGTGTGTGTGTGTGAGCGGGTTATAGAGTGTGTCTGCACTATACATTGTTCAGGCTTATCTGACTGGCTCTGAATCGCTATTGATTTCCTCTCTTCTGGCTCTCTTCGGTGCGCTCCTGCTCTCCTTCCTTCCTTCCCTTGTTTCCTCCTCCTCATTTCATGTCTGGCTCCGGACCAGCACATCATTCCGTTGGGCCAGAATCCTTATTTCCTCCCCGTTGTCTCCTAAAACACAAAGATGGAATTATGATCAAACTGTGAGAGAGTGCAAGGAAGACATTTGCAAAAGTTTTGGAGCAAACCCCAGTCGAATATTTGCAATCGGCTTTCATGATAAACAGAATAGATACTCATGTTGTACCCCGACGCGGTCGGCAGGCCACACTGACATCGTTCTCGTAATTATGACAGAAATATGATTTTGTGTGCAAGATTTCATGTGGCTGGGGAGTGGAAATGGATGCAGCAAATGTGGCCGCTCGCCATCTAATTCCTGTTGGCTTTACAATTGTCGTTTTGATTTTGTTCTCATTTCAAGATCTTGAGCCAAGAGAGAAAGCTCCACAACAACAGTCAAGTCCGGTTGTAAAAAAAAAAAAAGCCAAACGGAAGGCGATGCCTCTTAAAACCGATGAGTGACATGCAGTTGATGTGTTTACAATTGGACGTTCATTTCCATATTTCTGTCGGAGCCTTTTGAATGATCCTGTATTTTTTTAAACAATCAATCAATAATAATGACGTTATTCAAATGAAGCACGTTTGCGTAATTATATTTGATTATAAAAGTTACTTTCAGTAAAATGTAATTAAAAAAATATAAAACAAGTGATGTCCCTTTTTTTTTTTTTGGCACGCACGTTTTTTTTTCCGTATTCATATTAGTCTGCCCAAATAATAAAAAGGTGGGGAAAAAATCAAGTCTTCGGTGTGACAGCAGGCGTTGAATCTTCATTCGCTGAAGAAAAACGGAAAAGGCATAAAAAAAAAAACCCCAAACGCCGATAAGACGGGCCGTTTACAAGACATTCAAAAGCTTGCCATCGCTTGTCTCGACAAGACGACGCGCACTTTCCATTGACAACTGGAGGAAATGTTTCAAATAATCCACTCGTGATCAATTGCGGGCGTTTCGCAGCGTGCGTGCAGGGCCGCTGTGTGTTCGTGTGTGCGGGAGGGGGCTGCACCACTGGCGGGGGCCTCGACTCTGATCAATACTATCAATAAGCGTACATCTTGAGAGGTGTGACACACAGTGATTGACGCCAAACTGTTTCTCGCCTTCCAGTAGTCCGACCAGGGCGGGAGAGGGCCCGTCTCGCCGCACACAAAGCCCGATCTCATCCCTCCGTCCAGGGCTCGACTAGCAGCAGCACGGTGCGGTTAGTTCACCGTCTGCCCCCCCCGCCCCCCCCCTTTACCTCCCCTTCCATCCCCCCTCATTTCACCCACACGCACGCAAACACACACTTATTATTTTTTTTAAATGATGTTTTGCTTAAATGGGCTTTTCCTATTCTTTGTCGTTACCACAATTATCGATTTTTTTTGGGGGGGGGAGGGGGGGTTGGTGGTGGATTTATTCAAAAGCACGAAAATTTGAATGCGCTCGATGCACAGTGACCATCTTAAAATACTTCATTAGGTGTGCTGCGCCTTACACTGTAGCGTAAATGTTCCTTCGTGAAGACAGTTTTGATCGGCGTTGCCAATCATTTTGATTGTTGGGGCTATTAAGTGTCCGAATGCAATGCAGTATAGTGGGAGGTGTTTTTAATATTGTGGTGACCGAAATTTCGGGCGGGGTCCCAAAATGGGACATTGGTCAACGTTGATTATTTTGCTCAATGTCAGAGTGAAATTTTAGAGGCTTTTTATTGACACGAATTCTTGCTGAAGAGCATTTATTTATTTTTTATATACATTGAAAAAAAAGTAATCCTTCTTTATCATTAGTTTGTTAAGTACTGTATGTGCGTAATGTGGCAATATGTGTAAAAGGTAAGGTACCTAGACAGGAAGCATATACTTGTATATTGTTTGAAAAAAAAATATCTGGGAAGCATTTTTTTAAAATTCGGGGCTGAAGCCTGCTTGATCATTTTGATGTGAAAGTTTCACAGTTTTGCTCCACTACAAAACGAAGCATGTTTTCTTGAAATGTCAATCTGAATTGGTGGCCCCCCCCCCCGACCCCCCCAACATTTTTGAGTTTCATACAATATGTTGAAATAGCACACTCTGAAGCAAAAAAAATAAATAAACAAATAAAATCACAAATAGAAATATAGTACGGACATAATGACGATCTCACACATGAACTTAAAGGGAACTCTGTCGTCATTGGCATAGATAGCTGAACAAACATTATTTTGCACTCGTTAAATAATTTCCACATCAATAATTTCTCGTGGCGTACCTAATGGCGTGTCCAGTAAAACGATGATGCAATGGTGGAACTTCACAATCAAGTGCGATTGCACGAGCGGCAACGTCAAAGCAATGCAACGTCTGGCAACTGCCTCCACCGTACATTTCTTTCACCGTCCGTCCTCACCCTCCTGCCCTGTCATGGAACTCCTCAGTGATGAAGCTGCGGAACAAGAGACAATGACTTCATCTTTTGGCTTAAGCCTGGCTGCTGAGATCAAGTGGCTGTTTGTTGACATCTGAAAAGAGGCGAAAGCCACTCGACAGTGTGGAGTGTAGGCGCTCGTCCCTTCAGAAAGGGCCCATTTGATCATGAGGCACCTCAAGATAGCCGGCGCACGCTTTGCTTCTTGTCTCCAGAGAGGGCAACTTTAATGAGATGCTCCCTCTTTTGCTTCCCTGTGGTCCTATTCATTGCCGTGAAGCGGACCATTCAGGGGGCACCGTTTGAAATGGACCTATTGATTATCTGAAATATGTATTGACCGCGCTTAGACCTTGTGCAAAGCCTCATTGTACCATATGTGCTAGTGGTCCCCAACCGAATGCACAACATAGTCAACAAACGGAACTATTACTGGATACCTTGGCTCGTAGCATCGCTATTACACATATGCTTTAAAATATTAAACTCATTATGATGCAGATTCTATGGGAGCCTTGATTGTCCCATCTGGAAATGGAGGCAGACAAAAGACACCAAAAGCCGGTCCGCCGACTTGTCGTTAAAGAGAGAGGATGTGGAAAATTGGAATTTGCCGAGATGAAATCCTCGCTATTTTGTCCAAAATGCTGCTTTTTAACGAGTTGAAAGTAGCTTTCCCTCCCCAGGTGTGGGGAAAGACATGGCTTTTTTTTTTTCCATGAAAATGAGACGAAGCTAAATCATTTCTAAATGGTCCCCATTTCTTAAGCGAGCTGTAACCTCCTAAACACAATTAAAAAAAAATCATCTGAAGAGAAGAAGTAAAATAAATAAGTGACATATTGTGGTTGCACAAGTGTGCACACCCTCGTTCAGAATTAACCAATCACATTCAAACTCAACGGGAGTCAGCGCACACCCGCCACCGTTTAAAGAGCCCCCCCGATTAACCCCAAATAAAGATGTTCGAGTACGCTTTTCCTGATATTTCTCATTTTTCTAGCAGAAGCCTGAAGGTTTTGCGCTAAGGACTCAGTTCCGACTGAAAAACGGCAGCCCCAAATAATTCACCCCAAATAAAGTTCAGCTGTTCTCGTGAGCTTTTCCACACTTATGAAAGAAAAGCTTTGAAATGATTCCTCTTGCTCTTATCTATTTTTTTTAAAGACCACAAAATTGAACAGGTACTTTTCACACCCTCTGTTTATAAATGAAATAATCATGAAAAAAAAAATAAATACAACTCTTGACCAACTTGATCTGAGCTGCACACCGATTGGTTGGGAACGTGGATGCGTTTGAACGGTGACGAAGCGGAGTGGTGTTGGCATTGCGAAATGGCCGGAAGCCCAACTTGTTGGAAAACAGGCATTACATATTAAATTATCACTATATTAGCACTAGCCTTCAGTCATTACATTAGGCAGTATTGAGTTTAGTTTGAGATAGCACTTAGAGCGCCTCGAGGAGATTCTGGCTTGGCTGAACCTGAACCAATTGAATAAACGTTCCATGAAATGGTTCGGATCAATCAATATGGGGGGCTATCAATCTGAGTGCAAATTAAAACAATTGAGGGGGGAGGGGCAGGGGGGGAGGGGATGACAACAACAAGGGGCAGCCAGACAGAGATGTGCACATGGCAGTTGAAGTGGTTTGCGATTGCTGGGAGTTCCAAACAGGTGAAAAACGAGGATACGGACACACGCATGCTGGCGCAGTCATGCATACACATGTGCACGTTCATATTGATCTCTCCTCACAGTCAAATCTGTTTACTGTTGTTGTCTAAACCTGCTGTAAAGTCATCCATCATGTGCACGCACCACCTCCACTCCGCGGCCAGCCTCATTGCCTTTCTTCTTCCTGCTCCTCCTTTTGCTCTCTCCTCATCCCCCCCAACGGCCTTTCTCCTGCATGCGTACACAAAACCCTCTTAATTTATTTATTTTTCGACAAAGGGACATTTCTTTGTGCATATGCTTATTCGAGACATCCTCTTTGTTCTTCCTCTGGTCAACAATGTCTACTCGTATGTCTCAAAGCGCGCTCCCGAGTCATACACCACGCGCACATACAACCCGCGCGCGCACACACACACACACACACACACACACACACACCTCGGTCTCACGGATCGATGCCGATCGATCGGGTGGGGAAGGGAGCCCTGATTACTGGACCACGTGTTCGGGAGAAAACCGCGGAAAATCGATCATTGCAGCTTTTTAGGGCAGCAGAACAGAACAGACTCCCACCAGCCTTCACAGCCAGAAACGAGCTCCTCGCCGACGGTCTACCGACTAACGGAGGCCCGCGTCTTTGTCAGCGTTTCACACGGAGCGCCCTCCAATTCCGACGAGCCGCACAAATAGCCGCAATCAAGACGATTTAGCCACGCGTGACCCGCCGCCTCCTCCCCCGGAGATAGTCGAGGGGAGAGCGAAAGGGAAAGAAGAGAAAGAGCACTCGCTTAAACTTCACAATCATCTTGCCTGAACGTGAAACGCTTTCGAAGATGAAACATTCTGCATTGCGTTTCCTCAAATACTGAATGAAATATTGAATTGTCTGCCTGTCGCTGTATCTCGGGCTGAGATAGAAGAACAAAGATCATTATTTGTGTCAATAAATAAGACCTGGCAAGTGAAATTGAATTTCCAGCGGCATCCCCGATGAGTCGTTGGGAATCACTTTTCTTGACTGTCATGCGCTGAAGTGCAGACTGCTTTTTTTGCGGCGTATATTTCAGCTTTACAGGTACCACGTCTGCTGTGGTGCGCACGTGGCTGGTTCTTGACCTTTCACCTTGGGGGCGGGGTGTCTTTTTATTCAAGTGGATGACAATTTAACAATAAGATGGATAGAATGAAATGCAATTCGAACTATGTCACGCCATATCAAAAAAAAAAAAAGTCCCATTCTTTTGTTTGGTTTCAACTTCTTTTGTCACTTCATGTTTTGCTGCCATCTCAGATGAGCATCTTTGAACTCTCTTCCTTATTTGAAAAAGTTGACATTTTTGAGGGACTATAATGAACCTTTTTGGTCTTTTTTTTTTTTTTTTGTCCTTCTCCAAACCCACCCTTACCCCTTTTTGTGTCTCCAGCATGTAAACGCAAGGAGGAAGACCGAGGACGAGAGCGCAACCAGGTGCCAAAAAAGCAGCGACTGGTCTTTACAGACCTGCAGCGACGTACCTTGGTAGCCATCTTCCGAGAGAACCGCCGTCCCTCCAAGGAGATGCAGCTCACCATCTCCCAACAGCTTGGCCTGGAGCTTTCCACCGTCTCCAATTTCTTCATGAACTCGCGCCGCCGCTGTCCGGATCGCTGGGACACCGAGGAGCACGGTCACGGGGCGCACGGCCACATGCACGCTGCTCACAGACACGTTGGCGGCAATGCCAACTCCTCGCCCATCCACCCTGGCACCTCGTCGGTCAGCACTTTCTCCAAGGCCTGAGGGGCAAAGAGCTTGAACACAAGTGTGGAGGACATGGAGGGGGGGGGTTGTTTAAATGGAAGCAGTGAGCTACAGGGTGTGTCTTTTTATTTTCGTTGTTGTTGTTTTGTTTTGTTTTTTTTAAGATCTTATTCATCTGCTCGGTGCGCTTACGAAACGAGCAGAAGAATCAGATCATTTCTGTAATTCTGAACGTTACTATCAGGGGTGAACTCTTCATATACCAAAGATACGGCCTCTTTAAGCACGTGGCTGATAACTAAACTAAGAGAACGAGACCTAAGGGGTTATTTTGCTTTGTGCTGGTTAGCTTCTCCACAAATAGATGTTCCTCCATTTCCGACAGCAGATCCACCACAATTTATGACACTAACACACAAAGGACAGTATGTGGGTGTCAAGTGGTCATGTGACCCGCTCACCACACGCCTCCTCAATAATCTGCAAATACTGCATGTGTGCACCATTCGTAGGCCCATCGCAATAGTCGGTTTCGGAACAACACTGCCACCTGCTGTCTAATTTTAACCACGTCTTCTCGCATGTTTGTGTCCGGTGCAGTCGGCGCTTTCGAGGTTTGCACCCGAAACGCAGAAAACGCAAAACCAAAGATCTCACTTTTCGTGCATTGGCGTGATGCACGAGGGGGAGCTGTGCAAACAAAATCAAACAAACACACAGAAGCAAAACGTATTTCCTCAAATTGTGGCCAGGGGCATTTATTTACTCAAGTGGATTCATGAGGGTTAAGGTGTTCACAAGGGGAAAGCCTCCATTGTTACAATGATTTAAAATAATGTTACTTTTTTCATTCCTTAAAAAAAAAAAACCTAAATTTCCTATAGCACTTGTCCTCAATAGGGTTGGTGAGATGCAATCTAATAAATATATTTATCAAAAAAGGAGGAAAAAATAAAAGGAGTCGTCTAAGTGTGGAGCAGTATGAATTTCTTTGCATGATAGAACGGCGGGCACAATTTGAGGAAATACGATAATGACCACGGATACACATTTGAATGTTCATCTCCTAGGTTCTTAAGACTTCGTGGTTCTATGGCGGTAGCCACCTAGGAGGTTATTTTCAGGTTACATAAGGAGAACAATCAAAAAAAAAAAAAAAAAAAAGGGGGGGGGGGACTCCCTCACGGGTCATCGTCGCCTGCGCAGGGAGCGAGCTCGGCTCTGTTCTAGTGGCCAAAGACGGAGGTCAAATGTCACAATATAGGATCCTGAGTGCCAATGATATTTGCCTCTTTATGATAATCAACGAACAGATGCAGGCTCGCTCTTTTGTGTCTGGCTCCTGTCATCACAACCATCCCACTGCAAGCACTAATGGGCATGTCGCCTAATCCATACCTCAGAGAACAAAAAAAAAAACAAAACAAAAAAAAAACACTCTTCATGTGATCTACACAGTATATAAATCTAAATAACTTTTCATTTCATTGTGTCTTATCTAGTCCATCTATTTGCTACAGTCCCTGTGGTGGTCTTTCTTTATCTTTCCCTTCCCTAATATTGATGCGGGTAAATCTAGTACCATAGACACATGGTTTTTCTCTTTCATGACTATTGTGCTATGTTGTGCTGATAATGTTTAAAAAAAAAAAAAAAAAGCAGCACCTTGTTAAAATATTACCAAAAAAAAAAAAAAAGGCAAAAATATGAAGAATCAACATGTCAGACTGATCCTATGCACAGACAAGGAAGGGATACCTCAAGTGACTGTGCAATTTTGTGAATACAATGTAGATGGACTTTCTGGACGTGAAGGACCTCTTCCTTGATCTTTAGACTTCTGACTCCTTTGAATTGGACTGTCACTGCATTCCTCTGCTGATCTATTTAATTGTTTGCGGGCGCGGAGGGGTGGTGGGGTGGTGGGATGTTACCATGAGTAGCACCTCTTTTTGTGTGTGTTACTTAACCATGCCAATAGTTGTGTAGCATCTTCTAGCGGGAGATAATCATACTAGTGAGGAGACAGGAAGGGGAAAAAAAAGGGTGCGGTAGAGGTGGCTCCTTATCATACGGTAACCTTCATGGCACTCTCCACCGTTCACCGTTCATTGGGGTTGTTATGTAGAGCACTTACAACCCAGTCCCAGTTATAGAGATGACTTTTTGTTTTTTCAAGGGTGAAAAAAAAAATCAGTTGAGATATTCCAAATGTGTGGCTACCTCACAGAATAGTGTGGACTTCGTTTTTGCCATGAATACCAAAGATATTTCAAGTGTGTCATGTTC